>CAWUFW010013788.1:0-185000 GCA_963921515.1 Calotriton arnoldi | reverse complement strand
GCTATGAGCCCACATGCTAAAAGCACCTTTGAATCGCTCACTTATTAAACTAAAATTCCATCGTAATATCGCTCATTTTTCTGCCCTCTGTTTTGCCTTTTTCTGCTCGTTTCTTCCCTCTTCCTGCCGTTTCCTCAAGACCTGGCTTTTCGAGGGGCACCTCTCACCCCAGCGCTCAGATACTCCTAGGGTTGTCAGTGCTGTGCTCTAAAAATGCTGATTGATTGAAAATATCCATGCACTGAAGAGAAGGCCTAAACGGTTGCAGGCTACACTTGTTTTTCTAATATGGACTACACATGGGCGAAGAGCTGTGCCTATTACAGGAAAAACGTCAAAGCAGGCACTGATGAACCAAGTCTGCATATACGAAAGACACACTCTCAAGTGGGGCACTAAGAGGCATATTTACGAGCCCCTATCACCACCATAACCACTTTTATTGACGTTGTGGTGGCGATATGGGCTTCGCCTTATTTATAAGGCAGTGTTAAGCCACTTAATGTAGCTTAACGCTGCCTTGTAAATAAGGCCCCCTTTCACGCTATACTTAGCGTGAAAGGGGTGGGCAATGGGTGTTGCGGTGAGCGTTCTGCCTCAACACGTTTTGATGTTGACGCTGCCCCATATTTACAAGGGTGGTGTAAATACGGGGCAGCGCCAAAATTAAGACCAGGGAAATCGTGGTCTTAATAGGGGCAATGAGGAGAAATGCATTATTTATCCTCGTTTTTGCAGTTTTTATGTGTGGTGCACACTGCTGCACACATAATAACAGCAAAACGCCATGCATGATTGTTTATGTGCAGGAAGGTGTCCCTTCCTGCACATAAACAATCAATTTAATAACGACAAGTTGCAACTTCTATGTGTGTTGCACAAAGCAGAACACATAGAAGTTACAAATCACCATTTAGGATTGTTTATGTGCAGGAAGGGACACCTTCCTGCCCATATACAATCATTCCCCACAACGCAGGCACCCATGCACTATGGTGTAAGGGTGCCTGCGTTCGCGCTAGGCAGCTAAATTTAGCACCAGCACAGGGGGAAACGCAGGGCTGCACTGTATTGTAGTTGCCTTTCAGAAGTGGCGGAGCACGGCGTTAAGCCAAGAAGGATCACGCTGCGCTCTGTCACTTCCTTTTACATATGCCCCCAAGTCCACTTGTGCAAAACATAAACGCCCCATATATTGTTAACATTATCATAAACACTGGCAGACATTGACCTCTTGCTCCCCATCTTAAAATAATAGGAACTATGCATAATAAAGACAAGGAAAGAACCAATAAAATAAATACATGTAAACAATGAAGATGCCAGTCGTTATGTGGAACAGAAACGCCAGTGTAATCATCTCGTTCTGTGTTGCCTGCTGTGAGTGCTCCGTGTGTTTCTTTGCTACTTCCTGTCTCATTTTCGGACCTGACTGTTAATCAATATTCCAATGTTTAGTAATTGTGGTTTCTAAAAGCCCTCGTATGAGTCCGCGGAGTACATTTGTGGTGCAGCATATCATAGAACGTCATAAATAGCTGGAAGCAGTAAAGGCCACGTATAATACAACTATGGTTTGATTTTTAGAAATGCATTACAATGGTTCTGAAGAAATGAGTTATGAGGCACTTTGTAGGAAAAGAGATGGGAATCAATTATTGACATATGCGTTTGGTGTATCATTAGTTTGACTGAAGCTGACTGGATTTGTACCTAATTCTCAGCCGATGTCTGCATTCACAAGGGAACACATTGTTCTGTAGCTAACAAACGTCACTGTAAGAAATAGATCCTTGGAATACAATGGAATGGAAATATGAGAAGAGACATGGACGTGTTTTTCCATTTTAAATTCTCTCCTACAGAAAGTATTCGCCATTGTCGAAAAGCATATTGTTACCTAAATCATTACAGTGGGCTGTGGGTCAGCCCTCCTCAACCACTGACATATTTGTATCTGCCTCTTTCAGCTCTTGTCATGAAACACTGCAGATCACATCTTAGCTAAGACCAAAGGGTACTGGCTGTCTTTCCAAATTGTGTTAGTTGTTTTTCTGTGACCTTCCATCTCCTGTGCAGTGCTTGAATTACAGTGCATGATGAGCTATTTTATTTCTCTCCCTATTTCAATGTTTTTGCAATACAGTATAGTAAAACCATTTCGACCGTGCGTGTGCATGCTTGGTGATGCCCTCTCACAACTTTCAATGGGTTGTGTTTCAAGGCTCAAGGCAAAAACATTACCAGATAGCTGCCTGTGCATGCAAATGCTTTGGAAGCCATTTTTGAATGGTTTTGCCATAATACATACAAAAGCAAACAAGCAGGGAGAAAGCAAACAATTCTGTGGCCATACATATTGAAAAAGAGACTGACTGGCTTTGCCAATGCTTGTTTTAAGCTTTCAATAGTCTAACACCTGTTGCGACACAATGCCATCTTACCTGTTATCCCCTTTTCATCCACCCTAATCCAGCCCTCGCCATTACTTGCAGCCAAGGGTTGCACAACAGTGCAAAAATGGTCACATTTGGAGATAAATTTGAAGCTCAGATCATCATATCAAAATGTTTTATTTCAAGAACATAGTTCATGACACTTCTGTAAGCAGGTCCTATGGTTCGGTCAGTGAAGCAATGAATGCCATCCTAGAAGAAAACTGTCCATGCAGCAATAGTTGGTCAAATAAAGCAGACAGTTTAGCTCTATGTGGTTAAAAGAAAGCGTGGGGCACATGGAATATCTGGTGTGTTATCACTGAGAAGAGAGGATAAAAGACATTAGCAGATACACATGAAAACACAAATGATCATAAATGAAATGCAAAAGTAACATGTATCATCTACTCCAATGCCTGAAACATGTCTACTGAAAAGATGATTCAAACACAGAGTTAGATACACAAACATGAAAAATGTACTTAAGAAAATAATCTTCAAAAACAATAGTTATCAACCGCTGTATGCAGACACTATTTGCAAGGAAAGCCTCTGTGTTATCATCATCATTATCATAAAAACTTTATTTCGACCTGTATGGCCATAAAAGCACAGATAAAAGTACATTACATTCAACTCATACAAAGTAACCAATGCTCTGCGTGAAGGACCAGATAGCACATTATTAATATAGAATTCCAATCGTATTTACATAGCGAGATCATCTCTCCCACTCACCAGCCTCAACGAGCCATAGACTAACCCATGGGTATGTGAGCCATAAAGTACTTGTGTAATATACGGGCAACATAGTGCCTTTACATTAGTCAGGCGGTAAAGTTCAATAAGGTGTCTGTGCATGACCAGTGAGGTGGATTTAACAAGGAGCCATCTTCACTCAAATATGAAATTCAATAAAGTGCTTGTGCAATACTTTGGGCAACATGATGGCATTTACATTATTTGGGAATATCAGTAAAGTCCATGTGCTACACTTCAGCAGCATGATGGTTTTTGCTTTGTTCTTAAACTGCGCTCTCTAAAGTGCAGGTGCAAAACTTGGGCGGTACGGAGACCATTACAATTACGCAGAACCAACATTTTTAAAAATGTCATGGTGACCCTCGCCTAGCAGCATTCAACAATGGCTAAAAATAGAGAAATATAAAAACAACAATTTATACATCACATAATAGTTAAAAGGAGGCTCATAAAAAAGTTGTCCACTGATATCATTCAATTGTTAAAAGGAGAAAGAACGAGGCCCAATTTGCATAGTAAATAGCAATGAACGGGGCAGGCCTATGGGATCTTCTCTAAAATGGCTCTGCGGGTACACCACATAGAGAATAGAAAGCGTGAAATAGAAAACACAATGGGCATGTGGGTATCATATTTCAGTATCCTAAAGACCTCGCTACAATGTCTGGACCCCAAGTTTCTACACAGCTGAAGCAGCCATCGAGACCTTGCCCTCTTGTAACCTTGACAAAAGAATAACACATGGTGTTCCGTTTCATCTGTGTTATTGCAGACTGGGCAACCCAAATTGGATGAACTCGCCCAATTGTTTGTAAAGGTACGCAGCGGGAGACCCCATGTCTGAATTGCAGGTATAGCTTCTTAGCAAGGAGCGGCTGGATATCGTCCAGAACAGGTTCTAGTCTGTATTGATCTTTTACTTCCAGAAACCCAAGGGTCACTCGGACAGATATGGACCTCCTCTGTAGCTGCGCGAGTATATGTTCTCTATAACTCTCCATCAGAACCTTCCTAGAAGTCACGAGGCAAGTTTCTTCTGCATTATTCCACAGGTTACCCCTGCCCATGGCCTCACAGGGATTCCTAATATATGCCAACCATGATAATTTGCCCGCACCTTGTAAGCTCATAACTTCACTCAGCTTATCCCTGTATGCAGCCAATTCAGGGGTGCTCCAGAAACGTCGCCAGAATAAAAGGGGTCTAAGAGCGGCTTTGTCTGCGATAGGTCTAATCCCAAGATCCATTCGGAGGGGTGTTAATGGGAAGCTAGAGAGAAGACCCACTAGTTGCCTAGTGTAGGAATTCTCGATGCTCGATAAGGAGCCAGATGGACAGTGTCCCCAGATTTCAGCACCATAGAGGGCAGCGCCCCTGACTTGTACTTTATAGATTTCCACCGCCGGGCCAATAGAATTGTGGGTGCGGCTCCTATGTACCTTTGTGAGGCCCCCCATTGTCTGAGCCAACTTTAGACTTGCTTTCTTTATTTGAGCACCACAGTCCATTTTCTCAGTGCGAGTGATCACAAGGTACTCAAAGATAGATACCCTCTGTAGTGGTCTTCGATCCAGGCGGGGATTTGGGCGGGTACTATTGCTCGCATTGAACACCATATACTTAGTTTTTTGGAGATTAATCTTCAGACCCCGGTTTCTACAGAAAACACTGAAAATGTCAAGGGCCCTCTGGATACCCATGGGTGATTTTGAAAGAAAGCGGGTGTCATCTGCGAACATCATTGCTGGTATTTTACGATTGGCTAGCCTGGGGGCATCAATGTCCTTCCCTGCAATCAGCGACTCAATTAAGCCGTTGATGAAGAGGCAAAGGAGGGCCGGGGCCAGGACACAGACTTGGCGAACACCTCTCTCTACAAGCAGGGGGGCTGAGAGTTCACCGTTTTTACTATACCTTATTTGGGCGAAGTTGCCCTCATGTAAGCGTTTCACTGATGGCAAAGATACTCGGGGACTCCCATAGCCAATAAAATTGCCCATAGTTTTTCCCTCGGTACCAGATCAAATGCAGATTTAAGGTCCACAAATACTAAATAGAGGCTGCCACCCTCTATGCACACAGATTTCCAAAATAATAGTTGTAGCCTAAAAATTTGATCGGTTGTAATGATCTTTGCTCTGAACCCGGCTTGGAGGGGGGTGAAGACATTATGGTCCTCCATTAAGGTCTGAAGTTGCCCCAAAAGTACACAGGCAAATATTTTCTGGCTTACATCCTTAAAGCTGATAGGACGGTAATTGGCAGGGATGAGCGGAGAACCCTTTTTAAAGATTGGTATGATTTCGGCCCCCGCCCAGGTGGTAGGAAACGCCATGCCCTGTAAGATGGCATTGAACAAAGACCACAAATAAGGGGCCCAGACAGTAGGTTCGGAGTGAAAGAGGTCCCCGGGGATCTTGTCCAGCTCTGGGGCCTTAGCTGGTGTTATCTTACCCAGTGCGTCAGTAATCTCCTTAAGGGAGATCAAAGGGGTAGCTAAAGAAGTTGTCTCAGGGGGTTTAAGTGTATTGATCGCTGGCCCATTGTCATCCTCTACCCTCAGGTATAAGGATTCAAAGTGTGCCTTCCATACATCCTACCCAATATTAGGTTCTATAGCCAATTTACCCTCTTGGGATCCCGAATTGACCACATTCCAAAAAGACCTCATGTCCTGATTGTTTAGGGCATGTCTGAGGGTATCCCATTTTTTGCACTCCCAACTAATTTTTGCCTTTGCGATGGCACTTTTGTAGATTGTCCTTTCTTCCCTAATCAATGACCTGTCATTAGCTTTAATGGCGGCAATAAGAACCGACTTGGCTGCACCACAACTTTCATTGTACCATCGGTGACGAGGATTTCTAGTCACCTTGGACCTTTTATTAGGGTGAAAAAAAGCGGGCAGGGTAGAAAATAGATCTTGATGGTTGTTGAAAATTTTGGAGTGGGAAGTGGGAGTGCCATCGTTCACAGTTAGTTGGTTCGCAACCATAAGAAATGGAATAATTGATTGGTATAGGGAGACCAGCTTTTCTTGCGAATGGGGAAATTCCCCCCAATGAACTCTCCTCCTTCCAATAGACAGTGTTAATCTAGGGTCAGGTGATGGTGATGTTTCCGATACATTCTTGGCACATGGTGAAATTACCTCTATGATGAGAGCGTTGTGGTCACTATCATAGCGGGGTGTGATTTTGAAATCTAGCACCTGGTGCCAGGATTTGGTATCTACCAGAATGTAATCTATAATAGAGGCGTGCCCCGGTCTATTGAAGGTGTGATTCCCCGGGGTATCGGATGTTGTACGGCCATTGCACACTCTTAATGAGAGATTCAGTGTTAGGGTATTCATCTGCAACCCCAGTGGGGTCCATGCCTGTGTTGGCGAAATATCGGGCTCTGGAATGGCCCAATGTAAGTCCTCCTCACTGGGGGTGCATGTGACCAGGCCACTCAATGGTTCGAACTGACAGTTGAAGTCCCCTCCTATGATTACCCAAAAATTATCAGGGATTGTTAGGAGAAGGGTGGTCAGTTGGTCAAAAGAAACCAGCCGTGAATAGACATTGATCAGGGCATTCTGACCTTTGTGGGAAAGGTCAGGAAAATACAAAGGATGTCACATGATGAAGTCTCTAACTGTTTCGCCGCACAGCCCAGATGCACACCCACCCAGGTGCACAATCCCCCTGATGGCCTTCCCCTGCCTCCATGAGTAGCTAGAATGCTAAATGATGCATAGCCCAGTCTATGTGTGTCCATCCTAGCCCATGTTTCCTGGAACATGCAGATCTCGTGTTGTTCTATAAATAGCCCCCACTCCGGGTTATCTAATTTGGAGGTGAGTCCAGCTATGTTCCAGGAAAGAAACTGCAACCTGGGAGGGCCCATACGATTGGCTGGATTAAGGGACTGGATATCACAATTCGCTGTGTGGCCCTGGGGAAGTTGTTTAGTCACCTCCAGCCCCTTCGACCTTAGGCCATTTCTGATTTCATAAAGGCCAACTGGGGTGGGTGGGGGATTTACACCTACCCCGTGAACCCTGTCGGGGAAGGTCAGGCAATGGTGGACTAGTAGGTGCCTTCTTTCGTTCTCCATTTTCTGCTCCTCTCTCTCCACCCACATGTGCAATCACCTGTGCCCCCTTCTGCTTCAGGGTCCCTCTCCACTGTGCAGACTCCCCCTGTTGGTATGGGCCCCCTAATGTCTCCTTTTGGCAATCTGATCTCTCGTATTGGGGTCCGGTGCTCAGAAGTCAATCTACTGTCTCTAGGGGGTTAAATCTATTTGATACCGGCAAGTTGTAGAATAATGGGCTGGGTTGGTCCTGTCCCAGAATAGCATATTGCTTGTTCTGAATCCACACCCCCTCTCATAACCATCTCTTCTTCTATTGTGTAGTGTTAACCCTGGGGGGAAAAAATAACCCAAAGGGAAGGACCCAATGCCCCCATTCTCCCTTCGATGATTACGATCTAGGAGAGATTCCACAACCATTGAGTTTCTGAAATTTATCACAACACAATCTCCAGGGACATCTTTCGGCCTCCAGACCACCCAACCCACCCTACGTGTCATAAGGATTTCGTCTGTACCTTTATAGGAGAATTGCCTGTGCTTGGCTAGCTAGAAGATGCATTTGTTTTTTAGATCAGAATGAGATTACCTACACCCCTTGTTCAACTCTGGAACTCCAGTTAATATGATTACATAGGGTGTTGAGTCCGGGGGAAGATTAATGCATGGTAGGGCTAACCTGGTTTCATTACTTTCTACTCGTGGAGCAGACCTTACGCCATCCCTGTGACTAGACCCCTGTTTGGGATAGTCACATACTTGTGGCCTTGCTGTGAGAGGCCTATGAACACTTCCTATCTCAGCCCCTTGAATACGCCCCTGGGAGTGGGTACTAACATCTGTTCCTAACCTAACTGGGTTACTCAAGCGCTTGCCTACGCCCTCCTGATTAGTGTGGTTAGGAGTTATGGTAGTGGTCGCGTTATTTGTCACTATGGGTTCCGACCTAGTTGTGAGAACAGCTAGCTGTGGATTCAAGAAGTTTGCGGACTCATTCCCCCGTAAAATTGCCTCTGTCTTATCAACCCATAGCTCAACCAATGTTGAAAGCTTATTTACTCGCTCCATCAGATTACTAAGTTCATCCTTCACAATGGTCCTTACTTGAACCTGTAAATCTACCACCAAGTTGGTCAGCCATGCTGGCTGCTCCATGCCTGCTTGAGATGGGGCCCTTGACCTGGCCTCCCCAGTGTCAACATTCACCACATATTCCACAGAACGTTTCTTGCGTTTGGACCCCACAATTGCAGCGGGTTTGGGCTTCCATTTTCTAGCATGGGCACCCTCCGGATGTAACTCGGCAGTATGTGTCACTCCACCCATTGCGCGTGCCCTTGGGTGGAGTGTTGGAGAGTCCGGTGCCAAGGCTGATGGAGAACTTGAAGCATCATGGTTGATAAGGGGTAAGGCCAGGTCCAGAGTTAGAGATAGCCGCCTTTCAGTCAGTTCGATTTCCGTGGCAACTACGCCTATAGTCCTCTGAAGCATCCTGTCAATTGAAGTTGGTTGGAGGGACAATACAGATGGCAGGGGTAAGGTTTGATTTTCCCCCACACAGGTGCGCTTTCCCCTGTTTACAGGTAGCTCGTGAAAACAACCCAGTCCTTCTTAGTAACTTAAGGCCACGATCAGGGCTCTCTGTAAGTCCTGCTAAAGGTGACTACCCAGGACAGGAGTAGGAAGAGTGGTTGTATCAGTGATAAACAGAGTTGTAGGCAACCACAGGGGAACGAAACCTGCTTGAAAATACCGTGGCAGCAATGTGGCACAACAAAATGGTAAATTACTGCCCTTAGCTCCCTTGTTGAGTTGGAACTTCAGGTCCAGGGATCTCCAGAAGCTGGCCTCAGAGGGGTGGCCCAGCCCCACCTCCTCCGGGCTCTGACGGGCGCCTTTATGTGCCTCTGGCACGTAGGAGATGGCGCGGGCGCCTCTTGGCGCTAAGTATGATGGGGGATGTGGTCCCCGGCTGCCCCGTGCAGTAAAGTGCTTGGTGCTGGCGCTGGAGCTAGTTTGAAGCAGGCTCCCGCACCGCGGGAGCCCGAGAGCGTCTTTATGCGCCTCCGGCGTGTAGGAGATGGCGCGGGCACCTCTTGGCGCTAAGTATGATGGAGGATGTGGTCCCCGGCTGTTATATGGCCATTAGGGTCATTATCGACATTGCTAAGTTAGCATGAGCTCTGCTGCCATGATGCTGCTTTTGCGCACGTTACTACATGACTTTGTTTTGCAAGACTCTGTTTGTGCCTTTCACATGAGAACTGTCTGCTTTCTGCGTTCTCTGCCTGTTCCTGGAGTTTAGTCTGAACACGATGTGCAAGGTCGATAAACAATGCCCCTTGTTATTCTGTTCTGGTCAGTCCCTAGCATCTTCGCAAAACATGCTAACACAGCTGCGCTACTGGAAACTCGTGCTTTGAAATTACGGGGATGCATGTTGTTCTAACATACACTTGGAGAGGGTCCTTTCCAGGGAGAAGAGCTATGCTCTTCCTATAATGTAAAGCTTCCATCTAGGCACTAAGGTATGGGGTCTGCTGACAAAGCCCAAAGATCTTCCTGTATATAATAAACTTGACCTTACCAAGGGGAGGGTGGTTAGGCCTTATAGTCCTTTTTCCACTGTCTGTATATGATGACATCCCCCTTTATATTTTATGGAATTGTAACAATGCTAATTGTTCTAGGTTTATGCATTTCGCTGCTGGTAGTGGCTCGTATACTTCATTATAGAGCACGATAGTTAAAATAAACATTTTGAACTATAACAGTGACTCTGACCATTCTTATTGTGGACAAGTACGAGTGAGTAAGCGAAAGGGTGTGTCTTGCTATCGCAATTCATGAGAGAGTCGGAAGTGTTGTGTTCTGGGTTATCTAATCATTTGTATCTTCATGATTATGTAGGAGAACGAATGAGACACTATAGCTAATCGGTTTTGGGATTTTGGGTACTAAGGTGGTAGGAAGGTTCAGCCCCTATACACCGAGGTCCTATTTTCCTGCACATAGTTCTGTGTATGTGCAGAATCTCCGCAACAGGCTCCCCCGTACAGTAAAGTGCTTGGTGCTGGCGCAAGTTTGAAGCAGGCTCCCGCGCTGCGGGAGCCCGAGAGCGTCTTTATGCGCCTCCGGCGCATAGGAGATGGCGCAGGCGCCTCCTGGCGATAAGTATGATGGGGGATGTGGTCCCCGGCTGCCCCGTGCAGTAAAGTGTTTGGTGCTGGCGCTAGTTTGAAGCAGGCTCCCGCGCCGCGGAAGCGTCTTTATGCACCTCCAGCGTGTAGGAGATGACGCGGGCAGCTCCTGGCGCTAAGTATGATGGGGGATGTGGTCCACGGCTGCCCCCATACAGTAAAGTGCTTGGTGCTGGCGCTAGTTTGAATCAGGCTCCCTCTGTGTTATCAAAGATAAATCTTCTAGGTACACCAGGTCTGGAAATTGACTATAAAAACGAAATGTTACCCTATCCCTTTCACCAATGTAACAACGCCATGATGTTTGAGCATTGATATAGGCCAGTAGAATGGTGGCATACATCAGGTGACATGTTCCAACATATTTGTACTGGTGGAGACACGCTTAGAAGATCGTTTTCTAAGCGGTTTTCAACACTAACATGGTGGATGCCTGACCTCACTAATGGGACATGCTGAATCGCCAACAGCTGCCAGATTTACACTGGGCGGTAGGAGGCTTCCTCCATAGTGGTCAAAGTCATAGGCTAACATTGAATATTGTCACCATCGCGCTCTAAGGGCTGTGTCCGTCTACATAGAAGACTGCTCATGTGGAGGCCTGACCTCGCTATTGTGACATCCTGATTCGCCAACCGCCGTTGGATTTAAACCATGTGGTAGGCAGCTTCCTCCACGATGGTCACAGCCTTAGGCTAACTTTGGAGAATGTGACCGCCACGGTCCAATGGCTTTGGCCATCTGCACAGAAGACCACCTATGTGACGTCCATGTTCGTTGCGGTTTGAATATCAAATCGCTTGCCTCCAGACACTGCTGCTTACAACACCTCCTCAACATGAGCTGCTGTTTGCCATCTCTGAGAGCTGTCATGGCATGCTGTACAGGGAGCAGGGCCCCTGCCTTCACTCCAGAGGAGCGGGAGACCTATAGCCCTTACACCGTAACTTGTGTATGTGTCCTGTAAGTAGCATGTGCAAATGATGTGAGATATGTGTACTGTCCCACATATCACTCAACACACATGAGTCCTCACCAAACTGTTGTCTGGGAGATACCAACACCTCACAGATCCCTTCAGAGTGACCCACAATGGTCATGTCATATATAGGATGGCGTGTTGTAATTATCAAACAGAGTCCGTCCGTTTAGTTTGGACTATCTTGCCACTCTTTCTGCTAGGTAGAAAACAGAAAGTTTGCTTAAAATAACCCTCACCCACCAGTGTTTCCCTTGGAGGCATGCTTCATCATAGGGTTCTTCCCGTCCCACTGCGGAACGGGGAGTGCTGCTACCCACAAATACGTGGGAGCACTTTGATCATCTACTATGAAGAATGAGGGAGGTGTAATAGTGAGAGGGTCTTACCTAATGGGAAAAAAAGGTTAAAAATACCTGGCTAAGTATGGAACATGATTTATTCTTACCTCTAGCTGGTGTGGTTAAAATGGGAAAAAAAGAAAGACTTATGGTTATGTGCATGTATTTAAAAGGCTTACATGTTTCAAGCTCTACCGCAATGCTTTTTGTCAGGACCATCTAATGATCCCTTATGCCACTCCGTTTAGAAAACGACTCTTTGTGCGAGTATTCTCAATGAGTAAAAATATATACAATACCTAATTGGCAATGTTTCTTTTAGATCTGGAAAGATACGAGAGAAAAAGATTAATCTGTCATAAAAGCTTATGGAACACATCACCATGTGGAAGATGTGATATATTTTTCTCTCACTAATAGCAGTGAGAAGTCTCGTTTAGGTGCTACCCAAAATCAGGCGCGATGAATACTACATAGAAAGACAAACAGCACACACATACACACGTATCATATATAATTCAATGCTAGCATCCGTATTCTTTTGCAAAGTCTAGGTTGTGACTGTAGGCTGACATAAGTCACGATAAATTAAAGCACAACATACGGCACACACGTGCACGTATCATAATCAATTCAATGCCAACTTTTGTATTCTTTTGCGAGGTCTAGATTGTGACTGTAGGATGATATAAGTTCAAAAAGAAATATACATATTTTGCGCCAAATTTTGGCCTCATGAGCTCAGACGGGGGAAGGGATGCTTATAGTCAAACTCTGTGTGAGAAAAGAAGAAATCACAGGGTACTGCATTAGAGGGAAAAGAGTCCTAGGTAATGCACAGACCGGGAAACAGTGTATCAGCTATGCTATACTCACTTCTTCAAAGCTTCTCCCTTGCCTGAGGAGTTAGCCTGCCCGCGCATCCGACGATGTCTGTATGCACGCTGAAAAGTCTCCAATTGACAGGAGGCCCGGTGAGGGTATGAGCGTCCTCGTGCCAGCTTAGTCTAGAGCGCTGACTTTCTAGAATGGCTGCCTACAGTGCAACTACTTCCTAGTTGTTCGGCTTACAAATAGAAGGTCGTCTGCTACAGTCGGACCGATTCAGATCTTTCGGACTGAACGAGTAAACAAATGTAGTCACATTTAGTGAAATTCATGCATAAAAGGAGTGATGATTCAAAAATGGGGAGAAAAAAACCTTTGGTGTTATTACTGATCATTTTGTATATTAGAAACATCAATCATTGATCCATTATCGATAATTAGTGACAGAAACTCATTGAACCACCAAGGTGTTTTATAGATTTAAATAACCTAGATTGACCTGTCGCTGCATTTAAAATTTGAACCTCTGACTGTATAGATGTCCTGCCTGCAGAAAATGTATTGAAAATATTTGCTACTTTCTGTTGAAAAAAGCAGGCAAGAGCATCACAAAAATCTTGAGTATTCACAGCTGAATTAAGATTGGCTGGTACTACCAGTTTTTTATGACTTGAAAAAGGGTTTTATTAGCATGACATGCTAATTTTATCTGCTCAGAGCAATAGAGCATTTTAGCAGCTAGTATACATTTTTTATGTTCGGCTCATTTAAGTTTGTAGGTTATTCTTTCTTCAGACTCATAGTTTTTCCTCCACTTCTGTTCCTGCCTACGACATTCTTATCTTTCTGTCTTAAGAACCTCATTGTACCATGGCTGGGAGACTTTCTTTGTCATAGTTTTTAATTTGGGCGGGGCTAGAGTGTCTAAGGCCGAGCCTAACCAAATGGAAAGGTTTTCACCAGGGTGAGGTTGTAAGTATGGCTTCCAACTTGGCTGGCTGAATTCTGTACCAGGCTCTTCCTGGAGTTTGTTGAACTACAGGTCTGTGCAATGATGTCTCCTGAATTTTTAGCTGCCATTTAACTGCCCAGTTGTCGGACCACATGAGGGGAACTGAAGGCAGTATTTTAATGAATGGATGATTAGAAAAGACCCCATCTAACATATGTCCAGCCCTGTGCGTCGGTCCCCTGGATATTAAAGATAGCCCAAGACGGTTCATAATATCAATCAGTTTTATGGAGTCCAAATGATGCTAGCAATGTACAGGAACATTGCTCATGTGAAACATGTATACTGTAGATAGTTGGCTACATCTTCATTGCAGTTCAGAAGTGCAGCACCAGCTATGTTAGAATGAGCAATCATGCAATGTGTACAATGTTATGTTGATGTCATCTCATACGTGCTGCCACATATGGCATGCAGTGTGTCCTGTGATGCCAGGACTTCCCACACAAACCCATTCAGTTGTAGTATGATGTCCAAATGGGTAAATCACATGTCCACTGATCATCAGAGTGAGAGCTCTCAGTGACACACATGCCAACCATTTCATTGTCATCCAAATCTTGGAATATAGTCAATGCAATGGTAGCAGTGATGTCATGAACCGTTTGAATAAAGTCATTTGTCCAGACTGTTCAAGTGTGTGTTCAGTGATGCAGAAGTACTGTACGTACCCTTCAGGAGGACACAATGGTGTGCTGTATTACATGTTAACTAATTTCAGAGCAGATGCTGTGTGGGCCAGCACTACGTGATGTTAGTGGGCTGGCCTAGTCAGTATAGACAAAATCAGGATTGATGGCAGTTCTCAGATCACTTAAATAGTGTGTAGTAATGCTTTTTGTGGTGCTCAGCATGTGTGCCTTATATATGTAGTGAGTGCAATATAGATGGATGGTTATGCTAGCTGTCTACAACCTCTGTGTCACCCTAGCAGATAACCTATATCTTGCATGTCTACTCAGTCTCTTCATCTATTGTATGCATACAGGTGAAAGCCCATCAGAAGTTGTCCATGTGGAAGGCCATTGCCCGGAAGGTGCAGACCATGGGGATCGCTCATTGGCACAGTGTGCACTGCAGAAAAAGGTGGGAGTACCTGAGATGCTGGATCCGTAAGATTGTGGAGGTCCAGCAGGGGCGGTCCTACCGAGGCAGAAGGGGCACCCCCAGACCCTGGTCCCCTTAATGGCCCGCATAATGTCGGTGGCATACCAGAAACTAGATGGGCATTTGAGAGCCCAACAGCAGCTCGGAGGGGTTGAGTATTGGCCTGAGTGAGACATTCTGCATGACCATCTATCTTTTGTTATAGGCAGCTATTTCCCCATCAAGCTTGAAGGTGACTCATGTTCCTCGCATGTGTAGGTCGGGTAGTAGGTGCAAGGGGATAACCATAGACTATGGTCCACATGACCAGCAACTAAGCAGGGTCCAGTCAAATATCAGTTTCCAGAGTTGAACAGCCACATGGCTGCCTAATGTCAAAGATGACTTACTTTATCTTTTGCTGTCATTTGTGACAGTGGTCCTAAATAGGCCACTTGTCATCCTTGTGTCTGGAGTGATGCCCCCTCACTATTGTGTCTCATGTGATGGTGGACCACTTACTTGTGGCATGGCATGCAATGCACTCTAGATACATACACTGAGCACTACTTCCCCTTGGTATGTGGGGATTGTACAGTATCATGAGGTGGTTAACACTACTGGTACCATCTGTATAAATGCCTACATGCTGGCATGTGTAATTAATGTGTTGTACTGTAATATGTACAACTGTTCCATACATGATCTGAGGGTCTACAAGGTTTTCATTCTGATTGCATCACTTTTGTATGTGTTGGACAATGTGTACATGACAATAGTATTCTGTGATGGGTATACAGAATAGATGTAACCACATACAAGGGTGTTTAGACATGGGTGGGTGAGTCACACATACCCAATGACATTGATGCATGTCATTAGCCAGGTCAAATTGTTGAGTCAATGACACACAGGGTTGGAAGACTTCCTGTACTATCTGGCAATGTGAGTTTGCATGTCATTGAGAAGGGTGTATTCAGTTAGGTGTGATGCACATGTGCATTTGTGGAGGGTCATTCTGTGGCTGGTGACATGCATCAGGGAGTGACATGCTGACGTGTTGGGGTCATATGTGTGAGTCAAAACTCAGTACTACATTGGTATTTGTGTTTGCGAGACAAGGGAGGTACATTGAATGCCCTTCCCTTCTGGACATGATTAAAACCTCTTTATGGACTGGATATCTCCTAAGCCTCATGTACTTTCAGTGTTCTAATGGCATTGACAATTGCACTGTGAAAAAGTTGTGCTCACATGAACCAATCTTGACTGGGGATGTTCCTAGGCAGACTCATGTACAATGTTTTTTGTGCTGAAATATAACACCACCTGGAGCCACATTCTCACAATTTAACTCTTCTGTACTACATGTGACACCTAGCTATGCTACTCACGTGCAGCTTTCAACTGAGTCATCTGGCAGTGGACAGATGTGAAAGTATCACTTGGGAAGTGTAAACAGTGTGGAATGGGCACTTTCATGTCACCTTCTTCTTGATAGTCACATATTGCTGCAACATAGCTGTAGCAGGTGCCCAGCAGTTCTACATGTTGTGCGTGAAGCACACCTGGCCATTTTCTGATTGCAGGGCCTTGTGTGGATAGGGAGTAATGCATTCCATGTGGACATCGCATTTAATGACATAAAGTAACAATGGTATGCTACAAGGGCCTAGGTTGACAGGGTCATGATATCTCCTGCTACCCATATGAGGATAGATTTGGTTCAAGGTCACACATGCAGTTGGAGCAGACTGTGGTTATGACACCATTATGTTTGACTGTGCACAGGCCATGTAGCATTCATGCATGTGCTCATGCCAATGCTGGAGGCAATGTAGTCATCCTTCAATGTGTTGTGATCTGTGCAATTGTGTAATGTGTTGTGTTAGGATTTGTTTGCCCAGTGTGGTCATGCAATTGCAATTAACCTATTTCTACTATTATTTCAGCATCAACCCAGGGCAGCAAAGGTGACAGGGCTGAGACCGTTTGGGAAGCAGCTGACCACAGTTATTCCCATCGCAGCAGTGACTCAGAGGGAACCAGTGGCCCAAAGGGTGATGGGAGTGCCATGGAGGAGCCAGATGACACATCAGCATCATCATCGTCTGAGGCGAGCTCCAGTGGCCACTCCCTGGTGGTGGTGAACCTCCCTGGACCAGTGTCTGCAACATCCATGTCCTCCACCCCTGTTCCACCTCCACCCTCCCTGCTGCTACCTAGCCAGCTGTCTGGGCCCACTCCCCTAAGATGGGAGGAGTCTCTTTTGCACCAGGCACCTCAACCCCTGACCCTCTCTCCCTTCCTGCCTTGAGTGCGGAGACAATTGACATCCTGAGGCAGATCTCTGTGGGTCAGACTGCAGGGCTGAATGCCATCCAGGTGCAAAGCCACCAGCTGAGGCAGATGGTGTACCTGGAAGGCATTCATGCTGACATGTCTGGACTACAGAAATCTTTTCAGGCTCTGGCTTCCCAATTAAAAGCAGCTTTCCAACATTTCTAGCTTTCCACCCCACCTCCTGCCTCTTCCCCATCCACAATCCCTAGCCCTGTACCTACCCAAAGCACATGCACACATAAGCACACATCCACCTCAACATCCACACGCAGCACATGACAAAAGGAACATAAGAAAAAAGATAGGCACACAACTAGTCACCAGGCAGTCGACCCCCTCACTACAATCCAGTGATATAGCCCAGACACCACACCCACTGCACCACATACATCCGCAACACACATCAATTCAGATACTACACCAGCAGACACAGCCACTACACACATACAGGCAGACACCACACCACCAGACACAGCCACTACACACATACAGGCAGACA
The DNA here is from genome assembly GCA_963921515.1 of Calotriton arnoldi. NCBI lineage: Eukaryota > Metazoa > Chordata > Amphibia > Caudata > Salamandridae > Calotriton > Calotriton arnoldi. The sequence goes on along the minus strand of CAWUFW010013788.1, from coordinate 167,429 downwards.
CCACACCAGCAGACAGCCACCAAGCACATACAGGCAGACACCACACCACCAAACACAGCCACTACCAACATCACACACCCAGACACCACACCCAAACCACCAGCCACAGGCACATCACACATTGGCAAGGGACTGGAACATTCATCACCCAAGCACACACAGAGACATACACAAACAGCACATGGATCCACACCTCAGACTTCACATCCCCCTACCTTTAACACACAATGCCTTGGCTTACCTCCTCCACAGTCTCCTAAAGAGCTTACCCTGTTTGCCCTTGACCTCTCCCCTGCCAGAGCTGCACCCCCCCAAAGCCAAAAAAATCTTCTTTCCCACCCCTACCCTTCCCTTCCACTTCTACCCCAAAAACACCATACCCCCCACTAAAAACCTCCCTACTCCACAAGGCTATATAAAAGGGAAACCCACCCATCAAGCAACCGACCCTTCCCCTCCCAAAACCCAAAGGACCTCTTCCCCACCCCGCGGCAGATCTTCTAAGGCCAAAAAAAAAATACAAAAACTGCTCCCACCCTCCCTATCGCCATCACTACCCTTCATGCTTACTTAATCCCTTGTAGGAAGAAACCCAGCCCTCCCAAACCCAAACCCAAACCTAGCCATCTCACAGGCCAACCCAACCCTCCCAATCCCGAGCCCAGCACTCCCAAGGATCAATCCAGACCTCCCAATCCCAACCCCAGCCTATCCAAATAACATCATAGAGGTGCCTGGACTGCCCACTAGATGCCTCTTCCTGAGGAGGTTCTACTGCCAGTGTTCTGGTAGGCAAGTTAGGTGGCACAGCAGTGTGCTAGACCATATCCTGGATTTTGGACTTGCCACTGGGCTTTGTTTTTGGATCACAATTTGAACTTGATTAATAAACAAATTGCTTTGTTTAGAACACCTTTGTCTGGCCATTGCTACTGGTGCTACTTGTTGTTACTGGCTAATTTGAGATGTGTGATTACAGATGTGTTTGTTTGACTATGATAGCTGTTCGATTTGCAGTGGTAAGTATGGTCAAACTTTGGGACAAGTTATGGTGTTAAAGAGGCTGAGGGTCAATGTTCATTGGATGTATATGTGGGATGAGCTCCAATAGGGGCTGACATTGTATTCGTGGGATCTGCTTTGGTAAGTATTGCAGCTTGACTTGGCCAATGTCAAGGTATTTTGGCTTGCTGTACTACCTGAGATGTAGGGTGGATATGTGTTTGATGTGTGCAAAGTAGGTATTTGTTTCTTCACACATGGGGGTTACTGTATTGTCATACCTACTTAGTACTTTGGATGCGCATGTACCCTTTTTCATGTGTGTTCTTTCCGCATACTTTTACTAGATGTCTGACAACTGCTGTTGCTGCAGTGTTTTGTTTTCAGGACTTGCACTTACACATTAGCTACATGTGCATGCCACTTTGTGACAATATTGGTTGTCCCTGATATACCTCATGCCACAGGCCCTGTGCACATTGAGACATTGAAGCAGGTGCAATATGGACTGTGGCCTTAGGCCGTTGCCTTCCAGCAGTCCCCCTGGTTTGGGTAACCCAAATTTGCAGGGAGTCTTTACATTGTGGCCTTTAAATGTATGAAACCGTGGTTTGTGATAATCCCATTTGCCTGACTTCCTTTTTCATGTGGGTGATGTGTAAAGGCCCATTACAGTGCTTTAGTAGTGGAGGTGTGTTTTATTTTCCTGAGACATCCATACTGATTTATGTTTGCCGTCCCAACAGGACCTAGCTTATGAGCAATGTGAGGGTGTCACAGAAGCTGACTGCTATGTTATTCATGAAGAGGTGCTGTTTTGTGACACTGTTTATTTTACACATCAGTGCACCAGCCTCCGAGATGTGCAAACATGTGGAGTTTGTGAGAGTGTGCCAGTATATTGTCACTGACCTAGACATAGAGGGCATCATGCAGATGTGATGGGAATATACATTCTGTGATGTTGCGTACAAGTACCCACAAAATATGTTTGGACCCGGGATACAACTCCCCTAGCCTTATCCACAGTATTGTGGCTCCAGAGGGAGTGTATGTAGTGTCATAACCCCGTGATTGATGTATCGTGTAGGACAAAGTTGGTTAGGAGTGCTTTCAGTCAGGTGATGTACAGTGTCTATAGATTTTCACCAGGGATGCTTGACCTGCTCACTCTGACACATACACAATGCTCTCTGTCTTCTATGTTATGGTGCACTTGTACAGGACGGTGAATTTTGTGTTTCATTATGTTTTTCGTCTTCTCCACAAGAGGACTTTGAGTGGGATGACCATACTGGGGGGGTCTCTCACAGGGGCATGGCTGTTGTACATGAGGCAGTGGCTTGCAAGCATGTAAGCTGTACATCTGTGATCCGCACATTGTCCCGCACAAACAATATATTCCTACTTCTGTCATCCCACAACATCAAATTATCTGATACAACGAGTTACTTTGCACCTACAAGAAGCCAGAACTATTAGATTTGTCAATGGTTGTTAGGTTCATTAGTTATTGGTAGGTCTGGGCGGTGAACTCCGCTCCGTTCGCAGAGTTTGCAGAAGTTTCTGCACTTCGCGCTACGCGGAGCTCGCAGAGTGCAAAAAACTCAGCTCTTCGTAGTGCAGCAGAGTTCTTTCCCTGCTCATGCTCGCCAATGGTAAGTTGGCGAACGCGAGCTGCCGCTCGGGTAGAATTTCTACTCGAGCGGCATGAAGATCAGTGCAAACGGCTGTTCGCACTGCACTCCGCCACTTGCAGAACTCTGCTGAGTTTTTTTGTCACTTTGCGGAGTTCTGCGTATCGAAACTCCGTGATCTACGCCCAGGCCTGGTTACTGGAGCATCAACTGTGACTTCATTGCATAATATTATGATACTGCTTCACTTCTGACCTGACAACACTGGGAATGGAGTATTCCGAGTCTCTATGCAGTTACATCAGCGGCAGTGGAAGGCGGTACCACTGCAGAGTTGAATTAATTTTTCCACACTGACGGTGAGTGCAAATATGGAGAGTCCGATGGAACCCATCTCTGCATCTGCTTTTTCGACCTGCCGGTGTTAAGCACCAGCAGACACCGAACCAGTACAAGCCCATCTACACAACTCTCACTACTTGCTCTTTCCACTGTCACTTCAGGCCCCCTGATGTTCTGCTTCTCATGAAATATGTACTGGCAAGATGTCCTATCGTGATGACTTGGAAACATGTTGCTCACACCCCCCCCCACTAATACTGAGCACGCTACGCCCATGCTTTTCCATGGCAGTGCATCAATTTACTGAGGACTCCATGTACAAGGGTAGGTGTGAGACTTACTGGTGGTTGCGTCCATGACAGTGTTTATCTTGGGCGTCATCGAGCAGGTACAGCAGCTGCAGGATGTGTACGATAAGCTCCATGATGGCATAGGACGTGAGGAGCGGTGTACAGGTGAGTGTCGGCCTTCTAACTTTCCCTTTCCACCAGCTCTGATGAGGTGGTTGGACCGCCACGTCGGCTCGTTGGAAAGGCGCATTGTAATTGGGCGGGTGGTTCACAAGGCAGTCCGCTACATTGGTCCTTTCCGACACCACTGCGTTTGAAAATTTCTGGCGGAGTCCAAAGGACTGCGATGGCCAGATTTCTATGTATTCACAAGCATTGTAATCCGGTGGTCGGAGCAACCACTTCCGAGACTGCGGTGGTCCGATCGCCTCAGACAGGACCGCAGAAACCGGTCTTACTGGCATCGTAATGAGGCCCTAAGTGTGGAAAGAAAAACAGCATCAGCTCTACATTGTTGAGGTTCGGAAGGACAGGAAGTTTTTGAACACTTGCCTAGCATTGGGGGTAGTGAATCTGATGTGTTAAATGAATTTGATGAATGCATCAAAAAATTGGACAATCATTATCTACCAAATGTTAGCATAATATTAGAAAGTTATCATTTTGGCAGGAGAACACAGCGACCATAGGAGTCGGTGCAAGTTAGGTGCTTCTTGTACATTTGGGGGAGTTCATTGAATAACACATCCGTGACCAGTTCATGTTAGGATGTAACATAGATAGAGTCAGGGATGAACTATGGTTAAAGGTCAATCCCAAACTAGACAAAGTTTTTTTAGTTGGAACACTCATTAGCATGTGTGGATATAATTAAACAGCACAGTAATACAGCAACTGATGTTAGGAGTGAAGGAGTGAAGATACAATATGTGTGAGCAAAAAAAAAAGAACAATGTCACTTCCCCTAAAGATAATGATCCAATATTTTCTAATGTGAAAAAGTATAATAGTTCTAAACAGGTGTACAATTAAAGAAAGAATTCAGTAGACACTGTTTCCGTTGTGGTATGCAAGGTAATCTTGCAAATGATAGAAACTATCCTGCCTTGAATTTCAAGTGTAGGGTTTGTGGGAAGCGAGGACATTTTTCGAAATGCTGTAGAGCTCAAGAGAACATGAAAAGAGTAAAAGAAATTGATGTGGACGATGAGTATGATGATGATGATGAATTGTGTGGTGGAGAGATTGTACTACAAGTAGGTGATCGGAACAAGCAAGGTCCTATTGATGATGTCAATGTCAATGGTTGTGCTGTAGAGATGTTGTTTGATTCGGAGCAAAAATATCTTTAATTCCCAGGAAATTTTATCTGGAGAAACTGGTAGACAAAGTGAAACTGTTCAGACCTGATATTCGACGCCTGAGCTGGGTATTTTTGGTTGAAATTGAGTATAAAGGTTGGATTACTGCAGGAAAGATATACATTTCAACTAAAGGGGACATCATCAGCAGCTGGTTCCACCACAAAGATTTGGGATTGATGTTAGATCCAAATAGTGATCAGTCTATTATTCTGAAAGAGTTTGTTTCACAAACTCGCGATTCCAATCCTGATATGGTTAAAAAAAATCGAATTTGTGAGGGTTGTGTGTGATGATGAACTAAAAAGAGCTTTACGATCCGAATTTCCTGAAGTGTTTGCAAACAAACTGGGGTGTTTAACTGCATATTCACATAAGATTACATTGAAGGATAATTATGTACCTAGTATGAGCAAGGTTACAGGTGTTCCATTAAGTATGAGACAAGCAATGTATGTTCAAATTGAGAACCTCAAAAAAGAAGGCATCATAGAGGATGTTGAGATTACAGAATGGGTGGCTCTGCTTGTGTTGGCATGCAAGGCTTTGGGAGATGTTAGGCTATGTGTGGATCTAAGAGGGTTAAACAAGGCTGTTGTAGTTGTTAGACATCCACTCCCCAACATAATGGAAATGTTAACACAATTAGATGGTGCAGCATTTTTTTTCGCTCTGGATTTGCATTCTGCTTACCATTAAATCAGACTTGATGAGGAATCAAAGAATTTAACATAATTTATCATGCCCCTGCATTGTTTGGATATACTAGAATGCTGTTTGATCTCATTTCAGCTGCGGCTGTTTTTCAAAAGGTCATGGAGAGTGTGCTGGAGGGTTTTGAGCATGTTAAACTCCATCAAGATGATGTGTTCATTTATGGACATACGCAAGAAGATTATTACCAGGTGTTGAGAACAGTTTTGACAAGATTCAGAAACAGAGGTCTCACTCTAAGAGAAGATAAGTGTAGAATTGTGAGTAACAAGATTGCTTATCTAGGTTCTAAGTTATCGGGAAAGGGAATACAGCCTAATGAAACGTTTGTTAAGACCATTCACGATTTACCCATTCCTGGGAACAAAGATGAGTTAATAAAGTTTTTAGGAATGGCAACGTACTATATTAAATTCATTCCTAGCTTTGCTAACCGTAGAAATAAACTCAGGTTGCTTTTAAAGAAAGGTGTGCAGTTTGTTCTGAGTGCACGCTTGATCAAACTTGTCCAAAAAATTACAGGCCCATCTCTTTACTACCCTACCCAGTAAAGATCTTAGAGCGACTGGTCAGTAAGACACTCTCCAAGTTCCTAGAAACCAATAACATTCTGGAGGACGTGCAATTCGGTTTCCGTCCTGGAACGGAGGCTGCTCTGGTGACTGTGTTGGACGATCTTCGATGCGAGCAGACAGGGGACAATCAGCTATACTGATTTTGCTTGACCTATCTGCCGCATTTGACACGGTCAACCATGAGGTCCTTTTGGCCAGACTCGAAGAGGTTGGGGTAGTGGGCACAGCTCTGAAGTGGTTTCAATCCTACCTATCTAATAGGCGACAGGCAGTGGCCCTCCCCCCCTATCAATCCGAGTTCACCAACATTCTGCACGGTGTCCCTCAGGGATCTGCGATTAGTCCAATATTGTTCAACATCTATATGAGCCCTCTGATTGCTGTCATAAGGGCTCACAATGTCAATCTTGTAAACTACGCAGATGATACTCAATTTATCCTATCTCTAGAGGGAGACCAGTCTATTTCATTGGAAGACTTCCACGCTTGCATGCGGGACACTGCACATTGGCTGAGAGAGAACTCCTTACAATTCAATGCCGATAAGACAGTAGTCCTTTACTGCGCAGCCGGGAAGGTCCCCCCCCCCACTTCCTATTAATTTTTGGCCCATACCCACAGCTACCCCACTGGCTCCCACCGGGACAGTGCGTAAGCTGGGAGTTATGTTCAACGACAAACTGAGCCTAGAAACGCAAGTAAATAAAACTGTGGGGAGCTGTTTCTCCCTTATCAGAGTCCTCCGGAAGATTTTCCCGTTACTACCAACACAGGCTAGAGAGCTGATAGTACAAAGTACTATCATGAGCAGGCTGGATTATTGCAATGCCTTGCTGCTGGAGTCCCCAAGATATTTCATTGAGAGACTCCAGAGAATCCAGACTATGGCGGCTAAGCTAGCCTTAAGAAGGCCACGATGCTCATCTGCTTCTCAGACTCTCTCGGAGCTGCATTGGCTCCCAGTATTGCAAAGGATACAATTTAAGTCGCTTTGCATAGTGTTCAAAGCCCTGCATGGTGTTGGAGCTGAACCAATGCAGAACAAATTTGCCTGGTATGCCCCCACCCGGAGCCTTCGCTCCTCTTCCGCCAAACTGGTGAAAGTGCCCAGATTCAAAAGAATAAAATCTGGAGGTAGGGCCTTCAGCACCGCAGCAGCGCAGCTCTGGAACACCCTCCCATCTGAGATCAGACAGTTGGAAGATCTTCTTCAGTTCAGAAAAAGGCTAAAGACATGGCTCTATCCCAGAGCATGACCCTTACCATTCTCTTAGTCCTCTCCTGTCAACTTCGCTCCACGTCCTCTGTGATTAGTTGAGCACACGTATTATAGCGCCAGGGTACCGGTGGGGTGATAGTGCGCTTTATAAGTGTCAATAACAATAACAATAACAGTTGAATTTGAGGATATTAAGAGAGCGCTCTCAAGTTCCCACGCTTTACAAAGCTTTGACTCTTCAGAGAGATCTGTCGTTGTAACGGATGCTAAATCAAAAGGGTAGGGGGCAGTCTTAAAACAGGGGTATGGTAAGGATGAAAGAACTATTATGTTTATCTTGAGGAGGCTTATTGGACCCAAGTATAGATACTCAGTTATAGAAAGAGAAGCCTTGTGCATTTTATGGGCAATATGAAAGCTAAGAAATTCTGGTGGGGTACTCAGTTTGTTGTGAATACAGATCACAAACCTTTGAAAAATGTTTTTGGGAAAAACATATTTGCCTGCGTGTCACAGCGTTGCAGGAGTATGATTTCAAAGTAGAGTATATTCCTGGGACTGAAAACTGTGTAGCTGATTGTCTATTTCGTTTGGTTACTGATTCTCAAGAAACAATTGTGGAGGATGACATGTGGGATTTAGATGATTATAATGTTTGTGAGGTCACGGAAGGGACAGTAAGTGAGAAAGATTGGGGAAGGTTAGTCAATGCTGATCAGTGTTTGATTGAAGTGACAATGAGTGGAAAACAAGAAAAGGAGTTGGTGAAGAGTGTCTGAAGTATTGGAATATCAAAGAAGAGTTGTCGGTGTGTCATGGTTTGTTATGGAGAGGAACAAGACTGGTTCCTCCCAAGTGCATTAGGGGCAAACTAATTCATCTGGCTCATCGTGGACATTTGGGAATTTGCAAGTCCAAGGAATGGATTAGGTTGTACTTTTGGTGGCCTGGTCTTACATGTAGAAAGAATAATTCGAGAGTGTCAAGAATGTATGGCTAGTGATAAAATATGCAAAACAAGGGTCCAACCTATGGTAATAAGGGATTATCCTAAGAAGGCATGGCAAAAAGTTGTGTTAGACGTTTTGGAGCCTATACACTGCAGAACTGGCCAAACGTTTGTGGTTGTATCGATTCGTGTCTTTTCAAGGTGGCCTGAGATACATATTTCCCAGAAAATTGAGACTGGTAATGTGATATGCTTTTTGAAAGAATTGTTTGCTAGGGAAGGGATTCCAGAATACACACTTATGGATAATGGTGTACAACTAGTCTCAAATAAATTGGAGACATTTTTGAAAGATAAGAATATAAAGCACAAAAAATGTGCCCTTTATCACCTGGCTTTCGAATGGTATTGTTGAAAGGTTCAATAGGGTGTTAAAGAAACATATATTCAAATGGCTAAACAAGTAGGACAGGATTGGAAGCGTGAAACAAGAAAGAGTAGAGGTATATTGCCTTACACCGCACTCAGTCACTGGGAAGGTTCATTTTGAATTAATCAAGTGAAGGAAACCTAACTCTGTTTTGTGCCCTTCTTGGATGAATGGTAAGGATGTGAGTCTTTCTGTGGATGGTGAGAAAGATGACTCGGAGAATAAACAAAGAGACAGAATGAATAAGAGGAAGAAAAAGTTTTATCTGAGGAATTTAGTGCAATTCACCTCGATATGTATAGGTGACTTTGTAGGAGTGAAAAAGTGCAGTTGGGTGGTAAATCAAGATTTTCTGAACCACTGAACGTCACTAAAGTTATCAGGAATGCAGTGAAGTTGGAGGCCAACCAAATATGGAATTTGAGTAGGGTTTATGTGTGTCCCAGTGCTGTGAGTTCTCGTGTGAAAACGAAAATGTCTAAAGAAGTACTACAAGAAAACCTGGTTGATTCTATCAAGGTGAGGAAATGTGAAAGGCTGACACGGAAGCCCAGATGCATGCAAGACTTTGTATGAAATGTGTATAGATATTTTGATTACGTTTTTTGTTTTTGTTTGTTATTGTTGCCGAGGGAGATGTGTGGTATATCTTGTTGCATGTAGCTTTTAGGTCACCTGCAACTCTTGTTCTTTTAATGTGTCATGGGGCAGTCTTGGAGTTGTAAAGTTCTAGAATATGCATCCTTCAAAGAGGCAGTTGAAGGTGTACTTTTAGGTGGATGGGACGTTCCTCTGTGTCTGTATGAACTTTGACCTGTAATAAACCCTTTTATTACTTATTCACCATTCTCGTGAAAGAGTGTATCATTTCCATAATGTCCCATATCAGTCAAAATACAAATAGCACCCTTTCAACCATGCACTCAAAGAGTGCCCAGGGACCAAATGCTTCACCATGGGTAGCACACTCTTTACAATCTATGCAGTCAGACTGCCCAGAAAGAGCTTGCAAGCCGGATGGAAGCACTTTATTAATGCCACATTAATACAAATCTAGTGGTGTTCAATATTGAACACTTGGAATAAGTCCTAAGTACCCCAACCACTAAACCATGAGACTGATATGTTTTCTGTAAAGAAAAATGGATTCTGCTCCCATAAGGTTTTAGCGGGTGCTGTGTATTTAACATCAGGCCTTGAAATAAAGGTCTGGCACTCCTTCTAAAGAAAGAAAATGTGTTGGTGATTAGTCTGAAAGATGTATTCCATATGTCTTGTCCTTTTAAACGGTGACGAATATGTTGAATGACAGCTGTCCACTTCAGTTGTTTTTCTTTGAATATTGAAACAATTATCCCATGATCAAAACAAGAACGTTTTTCTATGTATAATCGGGAGTGCAACAAATTAATCATTGGCAAACACATGTTCAATTTGTTTCATTTGACTAATGAATTGATTGATTGTCATATTTATAGAGCATCACGTTCCCGAATAAGAGTTTTCAGAGCCCGAGATGTAGTGGAAGGGGAGTTAAAATGGTGGGAAATGGGCTGTTGGGGGAATTATAGGAAACAAATGGCAATGGCATAGATTAGAGCATAGGACCGTCAGCCCCGCGACACAGAGAAGTTAATGGAAATCTAAACGCTCTCTGAGATTTGACCTGAAATTAAGTATCTACAAGTATCATTTTATTATGGTATTGTTTATTTGGTAGGATTTATGGATGAACTTCATCATTGGACAGTTTGTGATTATGTATTCTTGAACGAATTCCTACGGTTTTATTTCACTAATATTCTTCTAGTTTGCATTTTTTTCTGAATTAAAAAGAGCATAATCGTGATAAATAAACGAAACGTCCCCAAGGCCGGGAGCTCAGGAAATGATTAAGTCGCTGAAAAACTTTAAAATAGAAAAGCAGCTGGGGAAGAGAGTCCAGGTCCTGCAACCCACCCATGCATTGTACATTTTTGATATAATTGATCTCATCCTGACTGGAGACAATCAAAGGCTGTCCAATGTGGATGTTAGACACCCACAAGTTGGCTGGTCAGATGTCACACCCCACATTCAGCGCCCCACTCTGCACAGCCAAGGGCCACCTGTTGATGTAGGCGCTCACGGCCTGGCTTGTGAGGCCCTGTAGTCTAACCTAATGTGTGCATTTGAAGGAAGCATCAAGTGCAGATGAACTGTTGGCGCAGGGTTGATAACAGGTTCTGCATGCACAGTCCCTGGCATATTTAGGATGCAGGGTCTTACCATAAAAACATTGGGGCATATTTACGTTCCCTGGCGCATCCCTGCAAATCAGCAGGGATGCGCCGGGAAGATGCGTCACGCAAGTTTGCCCTTGCGCCACCGCCGATGCGATGCGCATTTACAATGCGGCGCGCCGTGGCGCACGGATGGGTAGATGCGTGTCGCATCCCCCGACGGAAAGGCGGCGCATTGCTGGAGTCGCGTCGCAAGCGCGAGGCGGCTCCAGCAAGGCTTGGGGGTGCCCTATGCCTAACATGCTGCGTCAATCCTTACACCTGCTTCAAGCAGGCGCAGGGTTTTGACGCAGCATGGGCGTAAAAGTGACTCAGTGAAATCTTGTAGATTTCACTGCGTCACTTTTACGAGGCGTACCTGCGAGAGAACGCCCACCCTGCGCCGGAACGCCCACATGAAACCTGACGCAGGTTTCATGTAGCGCAGGGGTTTACAACGTGACGCATCTCCCTAGATGCGTCACGTTGTAAATATTGCGCAACGTGGCGCATGTTTTGCGTCGCCGCTGCGTCACATAAGTGACGCAACGGCGGCGCAAAAGTGGCGCAAGGGGCTCGTAAATCTGCCCCTTTGTATGTAGGCAACTCCTGCTTCATATGTCTACAAACCATGTCCTGAAATGGTTAAGTTAACTACAAAATGTTTTCGACAGTGACAGAAACTTTTCCTTAATACTCACAATCAACTTAGGTTGAGATAAAAAATAATAGTTCTGTGTTGAATATGGTTTAAAAAACAAAGAAATTGACTAAAAACAACAAAGGTTATATTGAAGTTATTTAGGGTTGCACATTACACCATAACGTGTAACAAAACCTCTGAAATTCACTAAAGTGCAATTATTGTTACAAAACAAAACCTAAAAAACAGTGAAATTTGATAGGAAAGTTATAATTCAGTAAACTAATTATAACTTGTACCCCTATCATGCACTGCGTATGGCCTCCTATATTGCATCACTCATGTCATTTTAAATGACTTCAATGATGACAACACTGATGGCATCTGGTGAAACTAGCCTGGCATGAAGCTTGACCTGAATCCAAGGTACCAACTGACAAATAGCATAAACTCCCCTAAAAAATAAATGAAAAAAATAAAGCATGTTCTGGCCATGGGCCAAGTTGGATGGCTGACGGTGGCGGGTTGGGTGCTGGCCTGGATGGATGTTTGGATGGACTTCTGCAGTGGTGGTTGGCTCCCTGTGGCAGTTTGATTGCAGGGCTCGCATGCAATTAGGCTTGGCCATCCACAGCAAGGGTTGGCTGCCCTGATGCAGAGCTATGGCCTGGTCACAGAACAAGCCCTGCAGTAAACATCTGCTATGCATGACTGAAGGCCATCCATTGTGGCCGTTGGCTGAATGCTGTGGGGGTAGGTTGCCTGCAGCAGGTTAGCTGCCAGAGTCCAGGTTCTCCTGCATTCCAATGGAACTGGCCAGACACAGGACCAGATGCCTGGCCCTGTGGCCAACCCCCGATATGCATGGCCAAATGTCATTTGAAGTTGGGGTTGGACACCTATAGTGGGCCCTGTGACCTTTCCACTTTGTGCATGTTGAAAAGCTGTATGCTGCGGGGGTTCTATGCTCATGGTTAGTTGGGTGCAGAGACTGTCCACTGCACACTGCTATTCACAGGTTCCATGTTCCACAGATCCCTTAAAGGTCAAATCATAGAAAAACTGAAATGTTTCACTACATATGTGGCTTTTTAGTGGATGTTAGATAACTAATACTTTCAAACAGCTCTTTACAATTTGTTTTCATAATAAACACAACTTTTATTAAAAAAATTGCTGGGTTTGCAGTACTCATGTTTTTTATTCACATCAATGACACAGACCCAAGAAAATACTACTAGTTCTGCACTATTGTGTCCATGGTAGGACAGGAGGAGGATTTGTAAATCCTCCTAAAAGCAATAACTAAATAAATATATAGGGGCATCTGATGTGCTGCTTCTCCGTCCGGGCTCTGCCGCCACTCAGAATGAAGTGCAGCTTCTGAAATTCACAGAAACCCCAAGCACAAAGCTCAACTGCAGATCTGGGCAAGTGCTGCTCTTGGTGCATGGCGCGGCAAGCTCCGCAGGCATTCCTGGCAGGAGTAATTGTCTTTGGATATGTCAAGCCCCGATCTTTGCATGGCTCAGCTGCCGGATTCATGGATGGCAGTCCAGTAGCGGTGTAGATGAAAAAGAAGTCTTTGATAGCCCTAAAATTCTGTGAACTGGGGGCAAGCCAACAAGCCCTTGGATTTACTTAAGGTTGTTCTACAGGTTGTAGAGATACGGTTCAGTCCTTCTCACTGCCCAGACAAGTGGCAGCAGGCCAACACAGTAAAGCAAGTAGCAAAGTGACAGTCCCTCCTACAGCACAGCAATCAACAGGAAGCACGCCAACACAGCAGAGCAGTTAGCAGAGTGGCAGTTCCTCCTGCAGCACATCTCCTCTTCCCGGCACAGCCGCCCCAGGTCCCAAAAGTGAACTAAGTACATGGTGTCAAAGGTCCAGTACTTATACCCATTTCAGTCTTTGGAGTAGGGAGTCTTCAAAGAAAGACCTTTGTAGTGAACAAGACCCTGCCCTGGCTCCAAACTCACAATAGGTGTGTGTGCAGTCCTTTGTGTGGGGACCATACCTAGCCCTTTCATGTAGAAGTATCAGCCTCCCACACATCCTACTCAGGCAGATCCATCAACAGGCAGATGACCACTCAGGCATCCCTGTCCTTCTTTTATGTGTGTCTGTTTAGAGGAAATGCAGGAAGCCAGCTGTCACCCAGCCCAGACGTGTATTCTAGAGGCAGGCAGAAGGCACTAAAGGGTTTCTAAAAGTGGCATTTTCAGACCTGCAATTTAAAAACCAACTTCCCTAAATGATGTGTTTTTACATTGTGAATCTAGAGACACCAAACCTTTTGTTCCTATCTTTTCCCAATTGAAAGTTACACCTGTAAAAGGTTACAATGCAGCTTCAATGTTACCCTATGGAACAGATAGACCTTGAAGTACTGAAATATGAATTTAAAAGTATTTTACTACCAGAACATGTAAAACTTAAAAGTATATGTCCTACCTTTTAAGTACACTGCACCCCGCACATGGGCTGTCCAGGGTCTACTCTTAGGTGCAAAATATATATAATAAAAGGAAAGGTTTAGGCCTGGCAGGTAGGTGAACTTGCCAGGTTGGAATGGCAGTTTAAAATTGCATACACAGGCTCTGCAGTGGCAGGCCTGAGCCATGAATAAAGGGATACTTAGGTGGGTGGCACAACCAGTGTGGCTGGCCCACTGGTACATTTGATTTATAGGCCCTGGGCATAGGTAGTGCACTTTACTTAAGACTTATAAGTAGACCAAATATGCCAATCATGGATAAACCAATTGTCATCACACTTTAGATACAGAGCATATACACTTTAGCACTAGTCATCAGTTGTAAAGTGCTCAGAGTCCTAATGCCAGCAAAAACAATGTCAAAAACATGAGGTCAGAAAGAAAAAAGTCAGGGGAAACCATGCCAAAAGATGCCAGGTCTAACAATCATTACATTAAAAAAACGCTTGAAATAACTAAATAAATCTTGAAATAACCACACAAAAAAAACATAGTTAGATACTTAGTTAGGTTTCTGGCTCAAATGCAGCAAAACACTGAATTTCCTCAGTTGTGGTTCATGGTGCAAATCATAACTCGCACTGCCTTCTTGTGCTGTGCTTGACATCGCACATGACATTAGAACTGATATAACTGATGACATCCCCACTGACATCACTGGTGACATCAATGCTTCTTGATTTTGTGTTAAAACTTTGAATTGTTTTTCTTTATATACAATCTAGATTTCACATACCTGTCTCCATCTCAATATCTGAATGCCGAGGTAGTCCAGCAGGTTCTGCTACTGACCTGGCTTGTCTGCCTAGCAGTGCAATACCTGCCACTGAATGAGCACGGTGTTAGTTCTGCAGTTCATGCAGTGGCACACTTTCCCAATAGCTAAGTATGCTTTTTGCCAGGTTCTAGTCCTTGTTGGGCCTCAGCCTTACAGGCAAGGTGATGAGAAGGTGGTGCAGCAGATAAAAAACAAGCGCAGCTACCTCGTCTTCCAAAAACATTTTGTACAGTGTAACATATTGCAATAATCCGGTTAAGACAGGTACAGGGCACTTGTCTGTTCAGTTTTGTGGTGTACATCATATGTTGCTACATCACATGTTGGATGTTAGCATTATGTGCATTATTTGTCACTGGGGACTTTATCTCACTGAATAAAATCTCATAAATTACTTAATTGTCCTGGTTTTTGATGATAATACTGGTACATAGTTTCTCTCAATTCCCATTGGCCAACTGAATAGTAATCAAGAATTCATTGAATTTCCTGTAATCCGACTTCCATTATTGAACCATTAGGAGTCCAACATTTCACTCTTCCGGAAATAAATGTGTCTAATCTCATGTGAGATTTCAGAACATTTGCCTTGGTTGTTTTTTCGAGTCAGATGTAAATTTGAGTATGATTGACACATGTTAAATTCTGCTGAAGTTGGATGATTACTTTGGCTGGACATCACTTGAACAATGGTGGAGATAATCATAAGCCCTCAGGAACTCTGAATGTGATCACGAGGATTGAGGAAGTATCAATGCTGATTCTAAAGTGCTTGTTTCAGTCAGAGAGTGACAATTTTATGCACTGGAGTCCTAAGCCAGATATACGAGCCAATTATGTAAGTTGTTGTAAGAGTATCCCATAATTCACTTTGCCACATGTCACTGATATATCAAGGCAAATGGGGGCTTCATGTTGCTTGCTATCCAGAGATGAGAGAAGATCCTCTCTGATATCTTCTACTGTTGTTCTTGTACCTTGTCCGGGTTTGAACCCAGACTGGTGGCTGTGGAGAAGATTGTTAAGAAGCCCACCCTTTCACAAAGGACTGATGCTCAGAATTCCCATCTTTTGGTATGTATATTGGATAAAAGGCTAAATAGCATCTTCCTATAATCAAATTGTCTGTAGCTATGTTTGCAGCTCTTCATATTTAACTTATAGGCACCAAGTACCATCCTTGTTAACCCTTTAAGTGCGCCCGTCGGCCAACGGCCGTCGCGAGCACTACCTCGGTAGTGCTGCGCACGTCCGTTGGCCGACGCGGCCCCGCCCACTTAATGGAACGCCCCGCACCACGGCGGAATTGCCGCCGCGGTAAAGGTGTTAATGACTGGAAGGGCATTGGATCAAATCTGAGTGTATAAAATTCCAATGGTTTGCCTCCAATGTGGCTATTTATTTCTCTGGTGAACACCAGGTATCAGATTTGAACATCCTTGTACAAAGTATTCAAATAACAATTGCTCACCTTAAAATATCCTGTTAGAAATGGTGTCTCTAGTTGGCAGAGGTCTGCAGCCTGTCTAAGTAGGGACCACCACTCTAGTCAGGGTAAATCAGATATACACCACAAATTAACCTGTTCTTACCCTCTGGCAGCTTGGCAAGGAGAAGTCAGGCTTAACTTAAGAGGCAACCTGTAAAGTATTTGTGTAACACTTAAATTACAGTAACTCAATGAAAACACCACAGTATGACTCTATAGAGAATATTTATCTGATTAAAACAAGACTAAAATGACAAATGTCCAATAAGAAGGAGTTGAGATATGAAGTTTTAAAGATTAAGCGAAAAAACAGTGCTTGGAAGTCACTAGCGGTCAAAAGGTTACTTTAGGTCATGAGGGGCCAGTGCAAAGTCAAAGTTCGGGCTGACCCCGATCAACAGCAGGCCAGCTACAAGACCCAGACAAGTCCCACTGAAGAAAACCCTCAGATGGAGCTTTTGTCGACGTCGAGTGTCTACTGCATTGTCATCAAGCCACGTGGAGAGGGTCTCGCGTTGTCGGTGGCTCTGTTGAAGTAAATGCAAAGCTTCATCATTGAACAGCCTCTGTATCGCCATCGAGACGTGCAGGCTGTGGATTCTTCATCGTCGAACAGCCTCTGCATCGGCGTCGAAGGGCAATGCAGCGGAAATTCTCACTCAATCGATGTAATGCGTTGTTATTTGCAGAACCCACTTCTGAGGGCCAGGATTGGAGTAGGCACCTCAGGTAAGGGTAGGACTCACAGAAGGCAGAGTCCAGCAGCACCAGCAGCATTGCAGGAAGACGTTTGTGTCCCAGAGACTTCAGAAAACAGTAGGCAAGCCCTTGGAGTCACTCTGGTTTCAAGCGAGATGGGTCCAGTCCTTGTCTTTAGGAGGGCAGAGATCAGCAGGCAGCAGGGCAGCTCAGCAAACAGAGATGCAGTTCCTCAGAACAGTCAATCACAGCAAGGTGGCAGTCCTTTCAGCACAAAAGTCTTTACTCCAGCAGAGTTTTTTCAAGGTCCAGTAGTGTACTGATTTGGTAGGGTCGGAGCATTGGTATTTATACCCAAAAGTGCCTTTGTTGTAGGGGGTGACTTTAAAAGATTTCTCTGAAGTGCACAATAATCCCTTGTCAACCCAGTCCTGTATGCCAGGCTACCTGTGGGGGGTAGTCAGCCCCTTTCTGTGAGGACAGTACACAGCCTATTCAGATGTAAGTGTGAGTCAACACTTCCCCTTTCTGCCCAGGAAGGCTATCAGAATGCAGATGAATGCAGATGAGTTATCTGTTACACTCAGGCCGTTCGTGTCTTTGTAGCTGTCTCAAGGGAATGCACACAGTGTAGCTGTCACCCAGCCCAGATGTGTATTGGAGACAGGCTGCAGGCACATCGCGAAAAGTTAAGAGCAGATAATTGTCCACTTTCCAAAAGTGATTATGGAGTGCACTCTAAAAAATAGTGGGATGAGTACATACACTTTCTAAAAGTGGCATTTCTAAAATGGCAATGTTAAGTCCAATTTTACCACTAAATTGGATTTATTACCACCATTCCAAAGATATTAAACATGAGGTAGCTACTCCTTTCCAATCAGGAATTGCAGCTTAAGAGTGTTTCAAGGAATTTCCAATGCTGGCCTATGGAAGGAGTAGGCCTCACAGCAGTGAAAAATAAATTTAGCTGTTTATCACTGCCAGGACATGTAAAACTTCAAAGTATATGAACTGCCTTTTAGTTACATAGCGCCATGCAGATAGGCTGCCTTAGGGCCTACCTTAAGGGTGACTTATGTGTAATAAAAGGGGAATTTAAGGCTTGGCAATTGGTTTTAAATGCCAATTCTAAGTGGCAGCAAACTGCACACACAGGCATTACAAATATAGGCCTGGGACAGGCTTGAAAGGCTACTTGTGTGGGTGGCACAACCAGTGCTGCAGGCCCACTGGTAGCATTTAGATTACAGGCCCTGGGTACATGGTATACCATTTTACAAGGGACTTACAAGTATACTAGATATGCCAATCAGGTATATACTAATGTCACTGTGTTTTAGGGGAGAAGCACATGCACTTTAGCACTGATTAGTAGAGGTAAAGTGCGGAGAGCTCTAAAGCTAAGAAAAACATACAGCAAAAAGTGGAGGAAAACAGGCAAAAGATTGGGGGAAGACCACCTAAGGATGACAGGTCTAACAATCCCAAAATCAAGAGTGTATTTTTTCTAAAAAATTCACAAATTACCATAACAAATAAATTACATTTTTTGAAGCAAATGTGTTTTCTCACAAGAGCATGCATAAAAAATTGCATTGAAGTATTACGAGCGCAACAGGTGCAGTGGTTCCAGGATCCAGGAATTTGAGTGTCCCACTGTACACCAAATATATCTGTTTCTATTATCAACCCAAGGGATGGTGATCAACTTTTCTTGTTTGCGTTAGGGCTCATGGCTTGCTGCACCACTGCTGAAAGTGCTCTAAAAAATCATTATCTATTGTAATCCTTTCGACTTATGTTTGTGCCAATGATAGAATGTCTCTATAAAAAGGTTTTTTTTAGAGGTATGCTGATATAGTTTTGTGAAATGAAATAATTAATTGTGCTTTGAAGTACGGTATTTTTGCATGATCTCATGTGGTCCATTGTATGACTTGACCTTTCCAGGCAAAGTAAATCACCCACACCCCTGATTTCCAACTCTGTGAAAGAACTATCAGAGGTCACAGATTACACAAAAACAAATCCAAATCGGGAAAACGATGACATATGGCACATCCTTTAATAGCTAGCCACCAATAATGTCAGCACTTCGATATTAATTATTGAATTAACATCAGTACTATTACTTTGACGTTCCTGTGCAGCCTTCATAGGGACCTCTTAATTTGCAGATTTTGTAGATTGAGGGGCATATTCACAAGGAGCTATCGCCGAATTAATGGCACTTTATCGCAGCCAAAGTCGTGATAAATGTATCCCCCCATTCACAAGCCCGTGTAAATAGCCCACAGCACCAGTTTACCCGCGATAGCAGCCGCAAAAAACATCGCCACAGAGGACCCCCGCAAATATCGCTAATGAGATGCAGAGTAGGCGTTCCTGTGCCAAAAGCCGAGACAACATCACACCTCAACATTCACAACGACCAGTCACATCCGCGATAAAAACACAAAACAGGCGATAAGGCGCGTTAGCACCAGGAAATTTAGACCTACTCTGACCTGGTGTAAAGTCGGACGGTAGCCAGCACCACAAAAGGGAGCACAGCCCAGGGCCACATCCCCAAGGGCAACAGGTGCCATGGAGCCACCCATCATGCGGCCCGGACACCCAAGAGGGCCACAACACCCACAGCCACCTCCCCATGACCCCAACACACACCCGGAACACCCCCCCCCCGGACCACCACAGATGCAGCGCAGCGCAGACAAAGACAGTGGAACCCCAGGAAACTTCCCAGCCGCACAGACCCAACATCTGACAATGTCACCGTCCACTACAGGCTGAAAGGGACAACCAACCTATGCATCCTGACCATCATCGCCTAACAGGCCTACGGCACCAACACAGCGGGCAACCAACATCCCACCCCACACAAAGCTGATGGCGTGGCTGCACCTGTTGGCCCCTGGGACCGCCCCAACAACACCCGCCAGAGTCGGAGGAGTCTCACAGCCAGCCACATCCAAGTCCCCCACACCTGTCCTGGACTTCACCATCACCCTGGTACCCAAGTCCCCATATGTATAACACAATGCGCAGGATCCGCTGGAGACCAAGCAAGGACCATATGCCATAGCAGGATGCACACATGTGTCGGGGCAATACACAGCACACATGTACTACCTGTGCCCCCTGGTGACACAGCACACAATCACCGCAACAGGAAGCACACGTCTCACATCAATGTGCAGGCAACAACAGAACACCTTGGAACACCCAACAATGTCGCCCTCAAATGCACAGCCAGTGTGCATGACACCTACATCCTCCTAAAGTCCATCATCAACCAGCGTTCCCAGGATGGCAACAAGGGAAATGCACAGCCCCTTGGCAATGTCCAAATGAACACCCCACACACCTCAACTCCACAACCATGCAACTCACAACTCTGACAATGCACACGTCACAAAATCACATACAACAGGCACAACAACATGCCCACCCACCAGACATGACAGAACAACTTACAATGACCACATGGGCAAGCCCTGAACATGAGCCAGCAAAGGCATGGCACCTCAGCCACATAATAGCCCAATGTGGGGAGAGGTGGCAACCAGCCATGTGTGAAGGATGCAGTAGAACCATGATTGGGAAAGTACACAATGCCAAGAGTCCCAGAGATGTGCTGGACACCTCGCAGTATGCAGAACACACCCAGATCCATGGCGACACACACCGCTTGCGTATGGAGTGTAGTAGACAGTGGACTCCACCATGTCACCCCAGCCAGTGGGGGACCCCGTGGAAATATTGCCTGTTACGCCCCCCCAAGCGTCAGCGGAGTGGGATGGCCCGGCGTATGCCACGCCAGCGTAGGGGTGTGAATAATAAGCACGTAGGCCTGGGCGTGGTCCTCTTCCGGAAAGACCCACGTCTCCACCAGGGCGGCGCCTCCCACCCCGCCACGAGGAGGATGCCATCCTCGTGAGCGGCGTTGCCTGCGATGCTGTGCGCCTGCCGGACCCCGGCACGCTGGACCACGAACCCGTCAGGCCAGCCCCTGCGCAGCCAGGCCACACTGATCACCTTCCGACACCGGCGTGTGTCAAGGAGAGTCCACCACGTGCAGGCGCAAGCCCCAAGCCCGAGGCCCGCGACCTTGGCAGCCATCTCAGACCATCACGGCCTCCACAACACAGGCTCGCTTTATTCCTTTTTCGTTGCCGTACTCTACTGCCGCCCCCAGCCTACTCTTCTGACCAGTAGGTCCCATATGTGAAACTGTGTCCTGAGTCATGAATGGCAGTGACCCCACATCTGGGCCAGCGGCCACAGCACCAGACCCCCCGATCAGTGAGGCATAGTTCCATTTGGGCTTCTTGCGACATGTGGTGCCACTAACCCTGTTCAACGCCAGCCTGCTACACGTGGTGCCACTAACCCTGTTCAACGCCAGCCAGCTACACGTGGTGCCACTGAACTTGAACTACGCAGGACGGTGGGGCCATCCAACCTATGCCGGCGACACTCAGTGAATGGGCCGTGCTGACCGCTGCCTCAGGCCTACACCACGGTCAGGTAGGTCACACATTTGGAACTGAGTCTTGATTACACTATGGCAGTGAACATCATTTAAGGCAGAGAACAATTCACTATACACCCTCCGATGTGGTGGCAACAAGTCTGTGCATGGCATCACAACCACACGTGTCTGTGGGCCTACGCGGACCACTGCCCTCGGCCTACGCTGCGCACGAGTGGGATCACTGATTTGTAACTGAACATCGGTTATTTAGAAGGCAGAATACATTTCCTCGCACGCACGGAGGGGCGTAAGAGGATGACACGTTGCAGTCCGGAGGGAACAGGATCAGCGTCACGGAGGTGATTGAACACTACCGACAACTGCCACTGTGTCACCAAATCTGTGCCTCGCGAGCCAACGACCCGTGGCTGTGGGCCACTGCTGACCGCTGCCTCCGGCCTACACTGCGGTCCAGTAGGTCACAGAGCCTTGAATTGGCATTCTGGGAGTTCACATCTGTATACGGGCATCATCGCAGACTGCATCCCCTCACAGCACCTGTGCCACTAAGTTTGTTCCCCGACATTCATGGACACTCACTGGTCGGACATTGGTGGCGTTTGAGTCCATGGACTAGGGGCTAGTTTTCATCCTCATGTAGCTGATCCCAAATTGTTGGTGAGGAAGAGGGTTGCACTTTCCACTCCTCCATTTGCTGCTTCCAGATGACATCAGACCTTCTGCATCATGCCCTGGAGGACACCTTCCACTGTCCCCCGCAACCCTCCGCAACATACACCTCGGACATTGAGGGGGACCCGCTCAGGTCCCATGGCCCATCTGACTGCACCGCAAGTCACCGTCCCGTGGCTGGGTGCCTGTGCCGGCCGCAGTGCATTCAGGTCTGGGACCCCTTCTTCTGAGACATTGAATGCCCTCTGTAGCGATGGTCTTGGGGTCATCAATGCCATGTGTCTGTGGCCCTGCGCTGACCGCCTCCTCCGGCCCCAACTGCGGGCCAGCAGGGCCCAAACATGCCATCAAGTCTTGACCGGCCCGGACGTCGCATCACCGCAGGAGGCACACGCCACCACCGCAAGGACCACCTCCAACCGCCATCTGCCAGAGTCGAAAGGGTGGTCCTGACAGACCTACGGAGTTGCTCAGACCTGTCGTGGATGCCATCATCGGCCTGCTACCCTGCTCAGCACTCCAGGTGCCAGTGACTCAGTGCACCGCAAGCCATTGTCCGTTACTGATTGAGTTTTGTGCTGTTGTGAGGTTGCGCAGCAATGTCCCCCCATGCAGTGGGGAAGACCTGGAACTATGATGAGGAAGTTGTGTCAAGTGTGCGGTCGGGAGAAGGCACAGACAATGGGAGGGCAGGTGGCAAAAGCCCCTAGGCAGGAATGCAGACTGGTGGTGGTAGTCATGCTGCACAGCCGGATCTCTTACTGGGTATTGCGCTGTGGACTGCGGACGCAACTGTCACCTCAGGCAGTGTGGGGGAGCTGGGACGTTGATGAGGAAGTTGTTGCAGGTGTTACACACCCCACTGCATGTGCATCAGGACTAACCGGAAGGGACGCAATCCTAGCACTTTCTTCACATGTGCGCGCTCTTCTCTGGTGCCCCTGCCTCAGTGCACTACAACTCACGGAACCTCCTGACTGAATATTGGGTGACCTCTGTTCTTACTCCGGATCCCTCCATGTTGCTCTGCAGTTGACTCTGTTATGCTGGTGTTTTCTGTTTCCATTACTCTAGTGTCCACTGTTCAGGTTGTTGCCAGCACCAAGCACCCCGTGCGCGCTGGCCAATACTCACCCCACACACATCCAGCACAGGCATCACTGTACATGTAGCCCTGCCAATAAAGTGGCCGGGCGCACGTGCCCGTAGCCAGTTCAACATGATATGTGCATGTGTCTCTGTGGGGGTGTGGGTCTCCTTTGTGGGGTGTTGGTGGTCCCTGAAGGGTATTGGACACCCACGCATGTGTTCTAGTTCGCATTCCATGGGTTCGACAACACCCTCACCTGTTGGGCCACCTCCTTTTGGCGTTCTGCCACCTTGCATTGGGGTGCCATGTGTGGGTGGGTGAAGTGTTGTGAGGCAGCCGTGATTGCGGGTGCTACATGCTGTGTGGTCTGTTGCAGGGGCTGGGTTCTCCTCTGAGTGGCTTGTCTGCCCTGGGCCTGGTGGTGGGTTGTGTGGGATGTCCATGGGCTGTTGTAGGGCGTCTGTGTCGGGGGTGTGGTGTTCATCTAGGGCATCACTGATGGGTTGTCTGTTCTGACCTGCTGGAGGTGTTGTTTGTCCCTCTGCATTGTGAAGGGGAGGTGCATGTTGGCATTGTGTTGGCGCCTTGTTCTTGTCGACATGCAGACTGTGTGACAATGTACGTTGTGACTGTTTGGGCGGTGGTGGCTATTTGAGTTGGGACAGTGTACTGTAGTGTAGGTCCTATTTCCCTAATAGGCTCTGCGCATTGGAATAATATATCCTATAGGTTTGACATAGGACTAAGGCCAGTATGTCCCTATCGAGTATATTAAACTTAATTACTTGTGCCAGCTAGCTCAGAGGCCACTAGAAACTCCTTGACGACAAGAAGGGAGTAGTTTCTGGCAGCCGCAAAACATGACCACTTTGTTTCCCTTTAGAATCAGAACGTGTCCCAGAGTCGTGGAAACAATAGATAACTATTTCACTCAGCTCAATCGTGCATGCTTAGTTTTCCTCAAAGTTACACAGAAAGAGCAGACGGGCGTTTCAATAAAAGATTTATTGAACAGTCTTGTTTCTGGTGTAAGTAAAATGTGCTGTTACGATCACAAGACAGTATGCGAGATAAATAATGTACAGTGTGAGCAGTAGAAATAAATAATACTGCGATAGCATTATCTTTTAGTATATATGCATTTACATAAATGACACAGACTAAAAATGCGAGTACTCATACGATGCATTTCTAACCTAGTTCTACCCCAATGTACCTAACCTAACCTAGGTGTAGGGAGAGGTATGAAGTAGGTGAAGTATTCCTTACTATGGTATACTAAGAGTATGTTAAGCCTAGTATGCCAAGTATGCCAAGTATGCCAAGAGTCCCTCTAGGTTCTAGTCAGCTACATACCTGAAGAACGAGAGAGGTAGGAATCTCTTTGCCAGACTCGAACTCCAACACCCCGCAAGGGAAGTCAGATCACTGGAAGCTGGACTCTCTGCGTGCAGGGATGACAGCGTCTTCTCAGTGCGTCAGGCCGGGAAACGGGCTCCTCTGAAGTCGAGGTCTCCTCTGATTTACAGGGGCTAGGGAAGGTATATTTATACCTGAGAATTACCTCAGAATGTTAGCATTGACGTGAGTCGGACAGCGGAAGACGCCATGAATGAACCCCTAAGGAATAATGGTTCATGCATAATATATGAGTCCTTGAAGAAATCAATAGTCCTGGGCTAGGGAAACTCCCGCAGCCTAAGGGTCTGTTCTTCACGAACTCGTTGTGACGTTAGGGTGGACGGATGTCGGAGACCATGCTTGTATTTGGAGTGCACGGTTTAATGCCTAAATAAGGGCTGGGATTTTATGCCTATATAAGGGCAGGGCGAATTGTGCCTACATAAGGACATGATTCTGGAAAGCCCGTTTATGGACACCCTAAGAGGAATACAACAGTACATTGCTGATGTGGAGTTGTAGGGGTAGATGTGCATCTTGCAGTTCCCTGCTCAGTCCACTGTTATTGTTCTGTTTCTGCACCTGGGTGGACCCAGTTGTGTCCCCTGTTCTGCAGTGTGGGTGTTGCACTTTGTGCCACATTGTCATGGTATGTGCTGTCATTGCTATGTGTGTGTGCTGCAGTGTGCCACGGGGATGGGGGACATGTCCCTGGGTAATTGTGGGTGTGCAGTGTGTTACACCTCATTGTGCATGTGTGGCATTGTGCCCATCACCCCCCGTCCCCCCAGTCCCTGTTGGATCCTCACCCTGTTGTTGTTGTGTCTGGTCCTGTCGAGCTGTGTCTGTACTCCCTACTCCTTGCACCCTCTCCACACTGATGGCTGTGGCCTGGGTTTCCGCCAGCTCCTCCTGTGGCACTGGACTGCCACCTCCTGTCGCCGTTGCTGCCTTCCTGTTGGCAGCGGGTTTGTACCTGGTTTAGGTTGTCACTTCCTGCCGGCGCCTCTTGACCTCCTGGATTGGCCTCCTGGGCACTCCGACTGCGTTCCAGGTGGTCTGCTTGTGGGTCAGTTGCTGGTGGTGTTCTGTCGCCTCCGTGGCCTTAGTCTTGTTTTCCTGCGGTCTGCACCACGTCTTCCTCTCCCTTTTCTCCTTGGCCTTCCCCGAGCCTGTTGTTCCCTGCTGGTGGTCTGTGGGGGTTGTGGGGTTCGCGTTGCCCTCTGCGCTGGGTCAGGGTGCATCCATGTTGCTACGTGCTTTGGCTTGTTTCTGGTGTGTTGTGTCTGTGGTTTTTATGGTGCAATTTCCCACCAGACACGTGGGATTTGCAGGCCTGAGGCTGGTTTTCGCTACTTTTTGTACTGCGATTGGCCTCATCGCATGATTTCTCGCGTTTCGCATTATTTCGGCGTGGCGTTGATTTTCACGCTGACATTTGACTATCGCATGGTACCGCCTTGTTGTGAATTCCACGTTGACACAGGGTTATTTTCCCACGATGGGCTGCGATAATAAAAGTTGCGTTACGCTACTCTTGCGGTAGTTATCACACGTTCTTGTGAATTTACCCCTGAGTCTATTAGAACATGTGCTTTTTCCATCTATAAAAAACAACCCTTCAATTTCTTTTACCAAATTGTGAAAAGCAAACATAATTTATATCACAAAGAAATGTAGATTGCAGATTATAATAAATAATTTAAAACAACATAATAGTGAATACCTGCTCTGATGTTTCAAATCTAAATAAAAAATGTAATGTCCACCTATGCAGAACCTGATTTAAGGATGTAATTATCCCCTATTTGATCAATTAGTTGTTCAAGGGTTGCAGTAAGATATGCAGCTTATCCTTAAAACAGTCTTTTTTTGTTAAACACCTTCTTAGCTAACTTACTAAGCTAAATAGTACACTGGGCATCATTCTTGTCAGCATTTAGAAGACGAAAAGGGAAAAACTAATCAAGTTCTTGACAGCTCTTAGACCATTTGTTAGTAAATTATATATATGTGTTAAGTGCAGTGTTGGACTTGGCCCTCTCTGCAGGGTCACCCCCTAACTTTTTCCCTTCCCCACTCCTGTTTTGCTGAATTCGTTTTTGTTGGTTATAGGACTCTTTGCATTTTACCACTGATAACCACCCTGCAGCTTTTCCTGCTGAAGAATTTTGACTTGCATAAAAGAGACTAACTCCAAACGTAGAAATCTTCACAGCAACTTCGTGCAGCAGCTCCCTGATGACAACGCCTCCTTCTCTGACACCCCCCGATGCTTTGTCCCCACTGAACTTTGCGTTCTCAGACATTTTTCTTACAAAAATTCTTCTAAGTCCAAAGGTATGTGGAGACCAAGCCCAATCCACTTTATGTATCCGAAATGTGCTCCATCACGGTCAGCCTCAACATTTGCGACTAGATAGCCTCGGCTGGCACTTTGATCTTTTAAGGACTATATTTCACTTTAAACTTTAAAGATTCATACCTCTGGTTCTATTGATTGAACTTTTGTTGTTTTGGTGTCAAATAAATAATTACAATTGACTCAATTTTTCTAAATGACTGTGAGATTTGTCTTTGTTGTATTTCCACTTTATTACTGTTTAAGTGCTACATAAATACTTTACACATTGCTTCTAAGTTAAGCTTGACTGTTTTTATGCCGAGCTATCAGAGGGATAAGCACAAGTGAATTTTAGTGACCTTTTTTGATTCACCCAGACAAGGATAATGGATGTTGCTTGAGTAGAGTTTCTTTCACCCCCCTCAACCAACAACCTAATTTCTCACATGCAGCTAGTATAGGTCTTATAAATTCCAAACAATCAGTCAGGCAAGTGATAATAATAAACAATCTTACTGCCTAATGGGATACCATCTGGCAGGCTTATTTAATGGACTTTTGAGTGTTCTGAAAAACACACCAAACTTGTCTACTATCCTTTACAATGCCTCAGACATTATAATAGGTTGCAAATCTAGTACAGTAGTGCAAACAGTAGGCAAAATACCGCCTCTGCACAATTGCAAACAATCAGTCAGGCAAGTGACAATAATAAACAATCCTGCTGGCAGACTGCCCCCCCCCCTTGCTACGCCACTGGTTGTCAGCTTGTGGAATGTGCAGATGGTCTCTTAAAATTGCTAACTTAACTGCATACTGACACCAACGTCTCATTTTTGTTAGGTGCCAAAATCAATGTACATCTGAGATTGAAATCGCAAACGGGATCTGTACCACACCCCTGGTAACTTTCTGAATCCGTGATAGGCTCCTGTTTTGGGAGGTCTTCATTCTGTAACTCCGCATCCAGATTTCGTGTACTATTAGATTTGACCGCATTTATTTTTGCCAGCTTTGCCTGCCTGCAAGAAGGATGCCAGGGACTCGGTGTCCCTGGCATTCATCAACTGAGTGGAGGGAGGAGGAGCCACCTCCCAGCTGACCCACGCTGCGCACCGTAAAGGTACTGGTCATCTCCTGCGGCGCGGGATGTGCTTGTTTTTGCCCGCTTTGCCTGCCTGCAAGAAGGACGCCAGGAACTCGGTGTCCCAACATTCATCACCTGAGTGAAGGGAGGAGGAGCCAGCTACCAGCTGACCTGCGCCGTGCAGAGCACATAAAGGTGCTGGTCATCTCCCGCAGCACGGTCCGTGCCCTGGCAAAGCCCGGGCCAAGGTCGGGCCTGTTCGTGCCCATCAGAGACCAGAGCCCCTGGAGCCTTGGTATTTGTGCTTTGATCCGGACCTACAAAAGTCTGCTGGGATTAACATCCGGAGGACTGGAGCTTGGGGCTTAAACTTGGTGATCTGCGCAGGTAAGAGCCCCACTTCTTCATCTTACCTGTGAGTGGGCTCTGTGTTTGCCCTGTTGGTTAAACCTCCTTTTGGTGCCCCATTTTGCAGTGGAAAGTCCATTCCTTTTGTGGGCTCTCCAATTTCTCAGTTAGACAGTTTGTCAGCTTGCCAGATGGACTGCTGGGCACCTGTTGGATCGATTTGGGCCATCCCTGTAGGGCTACTGGGTCGTCGGGTGTTGTCACAATGTGCAAACATAGGCTAGAGGGACCCACCCCTAAGGAACCCGTGAACATGGTGACCAGTATGGACGCTTTCCTGCAGCGAGCCGTCGGGGTTCTGGACAAGGAAATTGAACCTGCCACTTGGCGACTCTCTCCATCGCCTATTCCCCCCTCCACCCAGAGTTCTTTTGCTCCCTTACGATCAGGGTCACCAGCACCGGAAAATGTTTTTTTTGCCGGTCTGACAGACATGGCACAAGGTCTGGCCGAGCTTGCTCACCTGTCTATGCCAATCCCTCCCACACAGGATAGTGTTCAGTTATAAGCACCTATGGCAGTATGTACAGTCCCTGGTGTGGGTCCTGGTGTGGGGAAGGGCTCAGGGGGAGCAGAGAGGAAGTGCCCCTCGATGGGGGGGCCATACAACGCACCGGAAGAGCATCTGTCTACATCCTAATTTCCCAGTGTCCCTTGCAGAGCCCAGTACGGACATGACTCTCTTGCTTGACACGTTTAAGGTAGCCTTGCTATCAGTGCTGGATCCCAAACTAGACCCAATTCTACATTGTTTATCTATGATTGAAAATAACTTGACTAAATTGACTGCTTCATTGCAAAGGGACCATATAACACTGATCACATGCCCCCAACTACAAGGGTCATGACTAATAGTTCATGTGGAAATGGTTTGGAGCCTGGTCCCAGGCCTTTTCCTCGGTCTGTGCCAGAGGTAGTCATGCAGCGAACGAGTCATCCAGTATCCAAAGCCTGCTCTGCTACAGCAGTACCAGCTTTGAACAGTATAGCACCATCGGCACCGACAGTTATTCGCATGGGGGGGGTCTTCGAATTTTGAGCATCATCAGACTCAAGGGACCAAAGCAGGTGGGTCAAACAGCTTTCCTGATGAGAGGTTGGGAGGGATGTTTTTAGGGGAATCTAGCAACCTTACCCAGAGTTTGTGTACCGTCCATCTGCCACCAGAGTAGAACCGGCGTGTAGTGGTTCTAGCTAATGTTCCCCGACTTGCCCCGGGTACCAAGTAAGACTTTGATTGAAGAATAAGGTTGTGCACTGGTTAAACTTGAATATTGCCCGAGGGCCGAGGGTGGAAAATCACATCATCCTGGTGCACAGGACATCTTGAGTGGGCAGTGCCAAGAAAATATGGGCTGGGGATTGTGTTATCAATTTTAATAATCCTTTTATGGAAAACAGTATTTTATCTTCAGTTGCGCAACTTAATTACCGGAGTCGAAACTCGGCCATTGTGGCACTCCCATTGGGCTACTTTTATATACCCTTGAACCATCCACTGCCTTCATTTGGAAACCTACAGGGGCGGCCTCAAGATGCGAGTTATATGAATAAGCATGAGGCAACGATAGGTGTCAGCTTGTCAAACAGGTTCACGCCCCTGAGTTCATTAGAATGTTGTGATTGACTGTGTGCTGGCCCACAGGATCTAGATGTCCTCCCACTACAGGGTGTGGCACCGCCATTGGGCCGGGTTCTCAAGATTGCAAGGGGTGTAAGTTTATTTCTTGGAATATTGCAGGGCTTGCGAGTAAGATTGATGACCCTGATTGGCTGCTCTTTGTTAAAGGTTTTGATGTGATATGCCTCCAGGAAACATGGACTGTTGAAAACAGATTCTATTTGGAAGGCTACAAAACATTTTTTGTGCCAGCTACCCCCTCCATGCTAGGAAGAGCCAAGGGGGGCCTGGTAACTTTTGTTTCATTGGCAGTTCGAGGCAGCTCTGTTACATTGCCCCACACCTCTTCCACTTTACATGCAATGTTATTATCTGGCGGGATGAGTAAGCTCCTGCTCTTAAACTTTTATAATGCAGGAGTTGTCCAAATGGAAGCATGTAACATCACACGGCTGCGCTCCTTATTGAGGAACATTACCTTGAGCGGGCAGAATTATTCCAATGTATTTATAGCAGGGGACTTTAATACTCACATGTGCAGGGACATCAGAAGGGGGGTGAAAGACATAGGCTGTGCGCGCCATGCCAGTTTGCACATGGAACATACCCTCAGGGCTCCACACTTAATGCTATTTTGCCCAAATTTGATTTAACATCTGCCATGAACAAGCTGCCTCCGGAAAAAAATGATATTGTCCCCACTTTTACTTGGAGAGGGTGTGAGACATTTATTGATTTTACCTTTGTCTCTACACCATTCTATCTTTATATTATGGACTTTTCTATCAAGGCGAGCGCACACAGTGCCAGTTTGTGTCTTGACAGGATGGCCCCGGGTAACCAAGCACATTAAGGAGGGTCTGGGGGTTCCCCTAAAAGCTGTGGAAGAGGAGAGGAGACTGAAGTGGGGTCATATTGTTCCAGACCAGCTCCATGAGTCCATTTTAACCCAGTGTAACAGGGAGTTTGCTATCTGTTTAGATAGTGCGGCCAAACCACTGGATATTATGGAAGCTTTCAGAAGTATGTCTGGCACTATAGTGAATCTACTTCAGGCTCTGTGTAGGTGTTCTTTGCACTTAGTACCGAGATGGTTTGATTTTGAGAGCTCCTGTGCCTCTAGGAAATTAAAAGAGACTTGGGAGTGACACCTTGCGACCCTCTGGTTGTTAAGAGCCTTCGAAGAGCCTATAAGGCTTCCCTGGCAAAGCGTAAGTCTGCCCTGAAAGAGGAGGCCTGGTCAGAACTGGTAGAGGCCAGTACCCTGGGAAGCAGTTCTAAGTTCTGGAGGATTATTAACAGCCCCTTTTTAGCAGGTGACACTGGCAACTTAATGTACGCCCATATCTTAGAGGATGATTCTGTAAGCCACTTTGAGGGCATGTTCCAGTCTGATTTAACCTCCAAGGAAGGGCGGGAAAGTGTGGAAGGTAAATCTGCGGTTGTATTTACAGCGCAAGAGGTAAGAGCCGGCATTATGGGACTGTCCAAAAACAAGGCCCTGATGGGATTCCGCCAGATCTTTACATCGTGAACGTGGAAAATTGGGTACCTGTACTTACGGCAATTATATATGCGTCGGTTCAGGTCGACCGCCCAGATTCATGAGCCCTATCAACTATTGTCCCTGTTTTTAAAAAGGGTGATCGGGATAGCACTCATTGCTATAGATCCATCTCCCTTTTGGATTCTGTGGTGAAGGTGGTGGGTCATATGGTTTTAGACAGACTTGTAACCTGGGTGGATGAAAATATTTTAGCTGAGAATATGGATTCTCCCCAGGCCGTTCCACAGTGGACCAATGCTTAAACCTATATATGGTATTGAATAAGTACACCGTGGCTCGTACCGGCTCTATCTACCTAGCATTCATGGATCTGTCCTCAGCGTTTGATCGTTTTAATAGATCAAAGCTTTGGCAGATGATGCTTTCTATTGGTATTGACAGGGACATTGTCCTGTTTTTAAGAGACCTTCACAGAAACTCAAAAGCAGTTGTCCGTTACTTGAAAGATCTTAAAGTGACCCGCATTTTTTTTCTTTTAGGAGAGGGGTGCACCAGGGGTGTATCTTGGGTCCTTTCCTTTTTAATTTGTATTTTAACTCCCTGGAGAAGGTCCACTTGAATTTAAAAGCTGATTGCCCCCAGGTGGGTAAGAGTAGTCTGCCGGTCCGTCTGTACGCAGATTATACTGTCCTCATGGTGAGAACAGCCAAGGGCCTACAACTTTTGTTGAATTATTTTGTACATTTTATGGAGGATCTGAACCTGTGGGTTAACCACAGTAAATCGTTTATAATGCAGGTGGGACATCGTACAGCTAAACCCTATACTTTTAGGGTAGGAATCACGTCAATCCCTAAGACAAATGTTTCCTCGTATCTGAATGTAGCGTTTGATGACGCCCTGAGCTGGTGCCCCTTGATTAGTCGAAAGAAAGGGGACCTGGCTAGAGCGACTGCTGCCGTTTTCAACTTTGCTTCCAAATTGGGTGGAAAACCGATCAGGCCCTCCTGAAGATCTACAGAGCTAAATGTATTGCGAGGGTCACTAATGGGAGTGAAATATGGAGTTATACCGGGCAGGAGGCACTGAAAATCATTGAAAATATTTTCTTGAGACGGGTACTCTCTTTACCACAGAGCGTTCCGTCGTATGTTGTGCACAAAAAATTGGGGATGGCCTTTCTCTCAGATGAGCTGGCTTTTCGCCCCCTAGCTTTGTGGATGAAGATTTGGACCAAGAAAGAAAACGCCCTTAGTAAGGACATTCTAAGGGATTGGCTCTCCCTTGATTGCGTTAAATGTATCTGTTGGTTAAAGTATGTTAGAGAATGTCTTTGCAGCTTAGGAAGGGCATATCTATTTGACAATCCGGAAGCGATTGGCTGAAAGAGTGTTTTCTTAAAAGGCGCTTCAGGGATAGAGAGGAAGTAGAGCTGAGAAAGCCCAGCGTGCGCAGGTACATTGTACTGGAAACAGTGCCAACTATTGAACCATATCGTCTAAGGGTTAAAAGTAATCATGATCGCTTTTTACTGACTAGATTTCGGCTTGATCTTTTTCATTACCTTTTGACCCAACCACGTGGTGCTCATAGAGGGCAGTGTCTCAAACCCTGTGGCTGCGACGGACAGTCGCCTCAGGATATGAAGCACTTTTTACTGTTTTGTAGTTTTTATGAGGCTCCCAGAAAGTCTTTTATTATTCCTATTCTTAAAAAAGCTTGTTTTGAGAGGGTCAGACCTGCTTTTATTTTTTTACAACTTCTTTCATGTGATTCAGTACTGTATACGCTCAACATTTTAAGGCGCCGCCTTCAGGCTTAGGTCCAGTGTGATTAAACTCAATAGTGGGGCCTACCTTTTTAATTCCGTAATTAGGGGTCTATAATGGTCTTATCACATTGTTTTTTGTATATATGCTGGAGTCTTTAATGATGTTTGTACGACTTTTAAGGTTTTAACTGTAAAAATCGAATAAAGTATGATGATGATGATGACCCATTTAGGATTGCAGCGCCATTTATGAGCAACCTATCCTCACAATTTAGAAATGAATTCGCTAAAAAACAAAAGGTTAAGATATTCAGTAAATCAAGAACTAAAATTCCCAGATGATGGAAAATTACTTATTTGGAGATTGAAGTTGTTAATGTGTATGGTTTGCCATTTAACATTGGAATGGCTAGACGAAATGTGGCCGCTCTGTTTGGGGTAGATTGTGCAAAAATATCTGTGTATATGGCTTAGATGTGCAACTCATAAACACATATCACTTGCTGAAAAAAGGCTAAGGCTATTTATTGATAGTTTATCTGTACAACAGATCCAATCGGTGAAGGAGGTCAGATTAAGATGGCAGTGTAAACGAGTGGTGAGAGACATACTACACTTCCTGTGGCAGTGTCAAAATATGCAAAAGTATTGGACACAAGTATGGGCAACTATGAACTGAGTGAGCAATTTATCCTTTACTCCCATCTGGTATGGCAGCCAGTCCTCAACCCTTGTGTAGTAATACTCAAAGCATGCTGAGTGAAACTTAAGTACTATATTGTACCAGGTACAGAGCGAGGGCTATAC
The DNA here is from genome assembly GCA_963921515.1 of Calotriton arnoldi. NCBI lineage: Eukaryota > Metazoa > Chordata > Amphibia > Caudata > Salamandridae > Calotriton > Calotriton arnoldi. Next base: position 133,331 of record CAWUFW010013788.1, on the reverse strand, counting down.
AATGCATCCGGTTAGCCCGTAATCTGCAATTAACATTCAACTGAGGGAACTCCAAATCCCACCCTGCATAGCAGCTGGTGCCGCCAACGCCCGTGACCGCCACCTCTGCCCCACGCCTGGAGGTGCTCTTAAGTTGGTTGGGGCTCCTGCAGCGTGGGACGCGCGTGGACGCGCCCGGGCTGTGCCCGGGCGAAGCGCAGGCCAGGGGTGGACCCGTCCATGCCCGTCAGAGCCCGGAAGAGGCTGGGCTGGCCCCCCCTCTAAGCTGAGCTGCCTGTCATTGGACCTAATCCTGAACCAAAGGAACAGAAAGACCAGCTATACCAGTGAGGATGCCGGACTCTATCGTAATGGGTAAGCGTAAGGCTGCAGTGCAAGGAACTAGTGGGGAGATAGTAAACACCCTAGACTGCTTCTTGGTGAGGGAGGCGAATGTTCTTTCCAAGGAAATAGAGGTTACGGAGCGATGTCTTTCCCTGGAAGGTAGAAGGAGAAATGGTCCTCTGTTGCAACCCCTTCCACCCATACAACTGCTGGTACCGGAGGGTGCTGAGCTGTGTGTTACCCCTAATCCTAGTGTGCCCGTGTCTCCATCACCCAACTCACATCCCCAACTAGTCTCTCCAGCATCCAACGACTCTGTGGTCGAACCGGCTGTTAAAAGAAAGAAGCCAGTAGGGAAACATAAACCAAAGCTGAGGAGGGCAGCAAGAGGGAATAAGACTATCCAAGACCCCACGGTAACTGACCCACCACACACAGGAATAGACTCTGGGGACCATTTAAGAGGGGATATTTTTGTGAAAATTGAGCAAATGGTGCTCAGTGTGTTTGAGCCATTGAACAACAGACTGGGCAGAATTGAGGCAAAACTAGATCTCCTCATCAAAGGGGACCCTATTGTCAGAGACTCGCCAAGGGTGGATCACCCTCCTGTTACTGGACAAATACCAGGCTCCTTGGTGACTGTGGATAGGAGGGAAAATGAGGATCTAAATAGAAGAAAACGCTCTGGTCTCCTTGGCCGCCCAATGCCATCAAGAACTTCTTGTCGTACCCCTTCAACATCATCTATTACGGCACAATTCTGGAAACATAAGTACTAGCACTAACACTACCGCCACGGAAGCACAGGGACCGCAGGGAGTGCAGAGAACACAAGGAATACAGGGTAACTTACAAACAGTAAAACCAAGTGAGAGACCGGGGGTTGAAACGTAACAGAGCCTAGACCCCTCGACAGCTGGTATAAATCAGTCACATACTTTAGATCTCCCCCCTGCAGCTCTTCCATAAGTTCTGGTCCTAGTAAATGTACCCTTACTGACCAGAGGCCAGAGGGAGTCCACAGACCAATTAATGACTAAAGTTCTGCACTGGTTTAGCAAATATGCTAACGGTTTTGGCCTATGGGGCATTAGGTTAGATGCACACATCATTATGGCTTAAAGGGTAGGATGGGTTGGGCCTTTGGCTAAAGCAACAAAGGGTGACTGTGTGGTTGTTAATTTTAATAACCAGTTAGTGGTAAGAGATTTGCTGGGGGCCTGTACAAATGCCCCCTTGTGTAACACACAGATTACCTTTTTCCCAGTAGGAAAATTCTATAGATCCTCCCACCATTGCTACAGCAACGATATAACTTGAGACTCCCTAGCCAACCGTTATGCCTACCAATGCCTGCGACATATGGCCCCAGAAGACACCATAGAGGGGAGGCAACGTATGAGCTGTTGAATAGCTATGGTCCCTTGGTTGATTTAGAGTCTTGCGATTGAATACACAAGGGAGGCGAAACTGATGCTAGCAAAATGGGAATAAGAATAAAACAGAAGCGAACAGAGTACACACAATTCCCTAGGGAGGTCAGTGCATCACCAAAAGAGAGGGTTGCAGTTAGCCACATGGAACTGCACGGGTATTGCCACCAAGCAGTCTTTAGCAGAGTGGGCGTTGGTATGGCAGGGAAGAGATATTATATGTCTCTAGGAGACATGGGCTACAAACCCAACGTTTATCAATGGGTATCAATCCTTCCAAACCACTGCAGTTTCCTCCGCATCTGGCAGAGCTAAAGGGGGTTTGCTCACCTTAATTTCTAATACCCTAATCATTAAGATCATAAAATTCGAACACTCTTGCCCAAAGTTTCATTTTCTAGTCTTTAGAGTGGAAAGTTCAGATATATGGATATTGTTAAACTATTATAACAATAATTTTAGTGGCAGTATGGCATCAATTGTAGATTAATTGGAGAGGAATTTGTTAAAATGTATAAGGGCATTGCCATAATCCTTAAGTGAGTTGCTCCCATGTCCATGTGATAATTTATCTGTGCAATGTGATCTCCACCTCTTTTTCTTCTGTCACTTTTATAAAATACAGAGATCCAGATATCTTTTATCACTTTTAAGGCAGCACAATTCTAAACAATGTCGTATTGCCATGTTGTTCCTGAAGAAGCTCCATGACTCCTACGTTTGTTTCTGAGTAGCCTCCTTCTTGTGGGCATGCATGCACAGGAGGCATCTTTTATAAGGGAGAAATGTGTGCTATTTAGCCTCTTGTCTATTAGAGCTTGTAATGGTATTGGGGACATTCATGTGATTAAGTTTTACCATGACAAAAGTATTTAAATAGTCATTTTGTTTTGCAATGTAGACATATTATTTTTAACTATTATCTATTTTTAAAAAAAAAAATATTTTTATTATTTTTAAATAAAACATCAAAACAACTCAGCAGGTGCATTTCAATCTGATTCCATCGATTACAACCAGCACGATGTACAAGAAGCAATGGTAAAAAACAGACGGTAGTATGATTATCCTCCTTACCCCACTTGGTGTCGTCTACCCCCCGTAGTATATAGCTCCTAAGCCCCTCAACTGAGTTTGTATCTATATTGACGTTCCCCGCACCCCCGTACCAAATCATATGGCTTGCAATACAGCAGTATCATCCTCTTTCATCTCTAGATGGTAGTAACTCAGCCATGGCTGCCAGATTTTTCTAAACTTTCGTGGGCATCCCCGTGCTTTGTACACCGTCTTTTCGGCTCCCATATACATATCCATGCCGGTGCGCCACTCTTTCAGGGTGGGAGTTTCTGGTCTCCCCCAATATTTCGCTATGTCACGTTTTGCTCCTACGAGGCCTAGGTTACAGAGCAGGAGTTGGTACCTTGTAATATCAACATCTGTATGTATGCCTAACAGAATATATTTAGGGTCTATCTGGATGTGTGTATGGAGTATATTATTTAGTTCTTACAGGATCCGTGTCCAGTAGCCACAAATTTGCTGGCAGTCCCATAAAGTGTGGATGAAAGAACCGCACTCCGTTTTGCAGCGCAGGCACTCCGGCATCTCCGCCCTGCCCATCGCATGTAATTTTGCCCTGTCATAATATACTGTATGAAGAATTTTATTCTGGACCAGTCGTAGCCAAAGCTTAATTGCCACCTCCCTCGGGTGCATTAGTTCCGTCTCCCAATCAATGTCTTCTAATGCGCCCACGAGGTCCTCCCACTTATCCCGAAGCGTTAGTAGGTTATCGGGCGCATTGTTTATTAGGGTTTTATACGTCCAGGAGACTAATTTCTCTGGTATCTCCTCCTGGAGCAGACGCCCCTCCAGCAGGGCAAATTCCGGGAGATCAGTGATGTCATGCATATCTGTCAGGCTATACTCCCTCTGCAAATCGGCAAACGTCATCAGGGCGCCCTGTCTCGTTATGTCCCCTAACATGGTAATCCCAATGGCATCCCACCCTTTAAAACCTTTTAGCTTTGCAAGTTCAGGTAGCCATGTGCCTTCCCATAGGGGTGTGGCCTTGGTCAGTCTTTGTCCCTATTTCATTACCCGTTCGGCTTCCCTCCAAGCCTCAATCGCCCTCTGTGTCGCTGGCAACAGATTTCGGACCCCGTGGCCCCCATATATGTAGTAAAGATGTGAGTTTTTGGAAAATTGGAACCTCTCTAGGGTGTAGGTGGAGTGATCTTGGGGAGCATGCCCCCACCCGTTGATAATTACGAGGTGTGCCGCTCTATAATATGCTCGGACATCTGGCAGTGAGATTCCCCCATTGTACTGGCTTCGTTGCAGCGTTTGCAACGCCACTCTAGGGTGGCCTCCATCCCAAAGTAAGGTTTGCAGCTCGGTGTTTATCGCTCTAAAGATAGCTTCTGGGATTTTACAGTACGTATTCTGAAAAATGTATAAGAACTTAAGCAGTGTAATCATTTTAAACATAGCCACCCTCCAAAGTAATGTCAGGGGAAGATGCCTCCATCTGGTCACGTTGTCCCGGAAGTCCGCCAGGACACGCTGAATATTGCGGGTTAGACAGGTTGTCACATTTACCGAGATATAAAGTCCCAGATATTTAAAGCCTTCTTCGGCAATGGGGAGATGTACGGGAATGGACTGCATATCAATGTGGCCCCCTATTGAGTATATGGTCGATTTCCCCCAATTAATCTTATACCCTGCCTGCGCACCGTAGTCTTCAACTATACGAAAAATAATAGGGAGTGTCTTGTCTGGGTTGGTTATGTACAAGAGGATATCGTCTGCGTAGAGCGAGATTCGCTCATCCAGCAGCTGGCCTCCAGGGTCTTGGAACCCTGTTAAATCTGGGTACTTTCTAATCAGGCATGCCAGCGGTTCCAGGACAAGCGCAAAGAGTAAGGGGGAAAGCGGGCAACCCTGTCGAGTCCCCCGCTGAATGGGGAATTCAGCTGATTTGACTCCGTTGACTCGTACTCTAGCTCTGGGATTTGTGTATAAGAGATCGATCCACGTCTGAAAGTTATGTCCAAAACCCAATTTAACGAGGACTCGCTATAGAAAAGGCCAGTGCACCATGTCAAATGCCTTTTTGGCATCAAGGGATAAGAGCATATGGGGGGTCTCACTCCCTTTGGTCGCATCCAGCCAGTTTGCCAACCTACGGAGGTTGAGGCGTGTGGCCTGCTTAGGCATGAAACCCGACTGGTCCTTATGCACCAGGGACGTAATGATCGCCAGTAGCCGTGTGGCCAGTATGGAAGCCAATATCTTGGTCTCCTCATTAAAGATTGAAATTGGGTGATAGGAGCCGCACTTTTCTGGGGGTTTGCCCGATTTTGGGGTGACCACAACCGTGGCCTGGCGTAGATCCGGGGGAAGCATTCCCTCATCTCTTGCCACCAAAAACATATTTAATAAACGTGGGGCTAGTATATTAGTATTTTGTTTGAAGAATTCCCCTGGGAGTCCGTTCGGCCCCGGAGTTTTCCCTGACTTCTGTTTGGCGATAGCAGCCTGCACTTCTTCCAAAGTAATCTCATCTTCCAAGGCCGTCCTGTCTATATCATCCTCCGGTATCATCTGATGGGCCGCGTATAGCGTAGCATAGTAACTTGCAAATGCTGCCGCGATTGTGGGTGCCGTCCTATGCCATGTCCCCCCTTCTTCTATTTGAGTTACCCAATTTGCTTCCCTTTCTTTCCGGCTCAACCAAGCGAGTAGCTTCCCTGCCCTATCTCCCGACTCATACAGTCTGTGGTGAGTAGTCAGAATTTGGGCACGGGCCTCCCCCTCCACCAGGGCCCGTAGTTCTCTCCGCGTAATTTCCAACTGTCTAAGCATCTCAGCCTCGTTGTCCAGGGATATATTTTGTTCCAGTTCTAGCAATTTAACTTCGAGATCCCGTATTTGCGACTTCTCCTCTCTATGTTTTCGGGCAATTACGTCTTGTAGCCTCCCCCTAAGGACTGCCTTTTATGCCTCCCAAAGGGTGGCGTCTGAGGAAACGGAGCCTTCGTTCTCTTGAAAGAATAATTTGGTCTCGATGTCTACGGCGCCAATTACCTTTTTGTCATGCAACTCCCAGGGGTTTAATCTCCAATCCAATTTGGACCTATGTTCCCCACCCCCTATCTTTAACTGTAGTGGTGAGTGATCGGAGATACCTCTTGCTAGATAGTCTGTGTCCTCAATAACTGGACTCTCCCCTGCTGGGGTAAAAAGGTAGTTGATTCGAGAGAAGGTCTTGTGTGCCCCCGCCAAGTAGGAATAGCTACAGTCGAATGGGTGGTGTCGGCGCCAAAGATCGGTCAGTCCCAGGGAGCGCACAAAGTCTGCCAATGGGGTAGGCGTCTGAACATTAATCGTGGTACGAGATCTATCAAGGTACGGGTTCATCGCATCATTGACCTCGCCCCCTATTATGTGAATAGAGGAGTTTGAATCTAGCAGTATCTTAGCAACTGCCTGCAGCGTCTGGGGTTGTAATCGCGGCGGGGCATACACACTAGCTAGAGTAAACTCTCTCCGACCCCATATCCCCCTAACTGCTGCATATGTGCCCCCAGGGTCCAACCAGGTCTTAGCTATTTTGAAGGGTAGGATTTTTCTGATAAGAACAGCTACCCCCGGGCTCCTTGGGAAAATCCAGCAGGCACCAATGTGGCATATGCCCCTCTCCCAATAAATGTGCATCGAGTACCACGGAGATGAGTTTCTTGCAAGAAATCTGGCTTAATCCGTTTGATATATTTGTTCACCAGGCCTCTCTTGATCTTAAACACGTAATGAACAGTGGTATCTGATTAGGGGAATGGAGGCGCCACTTGGGAGAAATAACACAAGATATTTAGTATTAGCTCTTTGTCTTAGTTACGGTGCTGCAAGGTGAGGAGAACCACTGACCTCCCCAAAACTAGTGGCCTGAGCCAACTAACAAATACAAGACAGAATTCCTCAGCACACGTATGTTAAATCACAATACACGTGGACATGCGTAATGTAAGCACAAATTAAATACAAGTAGGTGAGTTCTCATTCCATTTTCTTTTATTTCTGGGTGTTCAGACAGCCGACACGTGTTTCGTCGCATACATGGGAATTCGTCCCGCGACTTTATCAAGGCTGCACAAGAAACAAAAATGAAAACTTAATGTATCACCTCTTATACATTGGGTGTACAAAACCATTTAAACGTTGCACTCAGTGGCCGGTGCCAGACATCATCACAATGCGATACCACAGTGGCTATGTGCCCACATGCACAAGATATAGTCCACCGGTAAAAATTCAAAATACCTCCTATGGTGTCCCGTCATTCTCAAGATCAGAAGATCCAGAATCCCAAAGGGCAGATGGAGTGAAAAATCATATAGGTGAGGTCTAAGCAGATAAGTGCAATAAAAGCCATATATAGTGCCGGTTGATAGTGCGGAAATACAACCTATTCAGATCGTGCGTGATGATTCCAATAATGGATCATTCCTGGAGTGAAGTGGGAGTAGTGCCCAGAAGATTATCAATGATCAGACCTATTGGAAAACAACCAAGTGGTGTGAAGGGATTACATAAATACCTATTATCTTCTTGTATGTAATCCCTGTAGGAAACAAGAAAACGCCCTGAGCATAAGTATGACCATTAAGCCAATGTCAAATACACGCTGTTGATGCAAACACACAGAACAGTTGGGCCACCTACTTTATTTGTGGTGATACTTCCAACCCACAGTGGGATTCAGTTTCTCGTGACGTCACAGGTATCCAACCTTATATCCAAGGGATCCCTGTAAGTCCCAGATGCTCAAAATCTAAAAGAATATAGCCAATCATGTATCACTCCATAATTATAAATAGTGCAAAATGAATGCATCATCCAACTTTATCAATAACTACCTGTGTTGTTCTCTCCTCTAAGCGCTGTAACGCTCTATTTGTCCCAAGCCTCAACAGTTAAAAATCAAAGGGCAAAGTAACTACTTATGTGACACACCTTCTATTATAGTCGTAAGATCAGAACACAGCTTAAATTGAACATATCCGTATGTACATGCTATTCCTATTCCCTTGTAAAATTGCCAGAGTTCAATTCTACCCTTCAAGTGTGCTGCTAAAGTGATCCACCTTCTATTCCACTGCTAAATTCAGAATGTAGCTGAAATCAAATATATCTGTTCATGCAAGCTGTTACTATTTCTTCTTAAGGCTGCTTGCGTGCCACGCTATCCTTCCATTACGGCATCTGCAGTCAAACGCTTAAAATGGTTAAAATCTTAAACTATTCTCCAGCACAAGGTCTTAACTTCTGTCAAATTGCATGGCACATTTAAGCCAAACTTCCCATAATATGCTGGTCCGCGACCAAACCCCCTGGTCGCTGATCTCCTTACCATGTATCATTATCTTAGGTCCCATACATGGACGTCGCTCCTCGTGTAGCCGAGTACGGTGCATGAATGAGGCTCCCGGTCACCACAACTATATACCGGCTCCACTTGAAAGTTTGGTGAACGCTGAGGAAGGACACTCACCCATTCTTCCTCAGCAGTAAGAAAGGACGGACTCGTATAAAAACCCATTCGTATGCCGGCGGCCATCTTGTACTGATGCCAAAAATCTCTAAAGGCAGTATGTGCTTCCGTCTTTTAAACACGATTCGGTCTTCAGGCAATATTACAACCTGTTATCCACAATCTCTAATCTAATTGATAATTGCGGGGCTGTTGTAAATGTGCGGAATAAGCGGTGGTATAATCATTAATACTGGCGCTATATCTAGCGCTTTATTGACGAGGGACTATTGTAATTTGTGCATCACAAAAAGTGTTAAGGTACTATATAATGGGGCTATATCGTATGCCATTTTCAAGTGTAAGGTGCCTAATGGTCTCCAATACATGCATTATCCAGGTTTTTGGGACATCTATGTCGTGAAGTGGCTATGTATAAAGCAGTGTGTGCATGCAGAGCAAGTGTTCAACTAAAATCCTATTCTAATGAGTGTATATTCTTTTTCTCCATCTCCTAAGGGTCCTGATTGCCAAATCATTGTTAGGGACACTAAGAAGTTCTATTTACACAAATATTAAAATACACAATGCTCATGGGGAAAAGGTAAAGTCGTACATACAATCGGAATTACAAATACAAAACAAGAAACAAAAAACAAAAAACAAAACACCCACGTACTCCGTATATGTAACTCACATACAGGTGTATCTGTAAGTAACCATAGCGCTACTGTGAGCTGTTATTAATCAGGTTCATCTTAATTCGGAGTCCTATGGAGGGCTGTAATGTGTAAGAAGCAAATGTTATACATAGAGTGTGGCGGCTCCATGTATTCATCTTCCCAAGAAGTAATGCAATTCACGGTCAATGTTCAGCCCTATCTCTGTGCTGCGCAGTCTAAGGATCCAAAGCGCCTCACGTCTACGCAGGGCCAATTCTCTATTTCCCCCCCTTCGGTGTCGCTGGACCTGTTCTATGCCAAAGAATTCAAACTGTTTATGAGCGGCCTGAGCTTGACACTGTGTCACGTGAGCAGCAATAGGATATCTCACATCTCCCTGCTTGACCGCTCTTATATGCTCACTCATTCTCTCACGTAGTGTCCTGATTGTGCTGCCTACATATCTTTTCATGCATCTGCATTCAATGATATAAACAACAAATTTTGTCATGCAGTTGATGTTAGTCGCTATGTTGTAAACTTTGTTGCCCGGACCCTTAAACTCAGTTCTTCTGTTGCATGCCCATTTACAGGAACTGCAGTGCCCTCATCCATAAAAGCCTTTTGTTAGCGGTGTCAGCCAGTTGTTTTTTCCCTCACACCTAGGGTAGCTAGGGCTAAGTAGGTTCCTGAGTGACAAGCCTCGTCGGTATGTGATATTGGGTGTGTCAGTAATGAAATCACTAAGTGATTTGTCCGCCTTGAGTAAATGCCAGTGTCTGTTCAGACTATGACGCAGGACACCTGACATGTTATTGAACCCAGTCACCATACGTACTTTCTCCTCTTTGCGTCGATGCTGTGAGCATTCTCTAAGTGTGTCTTGTCTCTTAATCCTGAGTATCTTATTCTCTGCTTTCCGTAATGTAGCTTCGTCATAGCCCCTATTTCTGAAGCGGGCTAACACTCCCTTCTTACATTCTTCAAACTCAGGTTCAAAGCTGCAATTCCGTCTCACTCAAACGAGTTCGCCATAGGGGATTGATCTTATCTGATGTAATGGATGGGTGTAGAAATAAAAACCTTCTTAGGGGTTCACTGATACATCTGGTCCTTAAGACCAACAAAGAAAAGATTGGCACGGAAGCTGTAATATCAAAAAAACATGTTTTAATAACCTCAGATGAGGGAGATTGCGTCTTACGGTACCCGCAGGCCACTGTAGGAGGCATTCTAATGAGTGCAGAGAACAGGGTCCTTATATATGCATTTGTTACATAGTCAGCATAAAATCAAGGGGAGGTCCTGGCACATACAAGCATGCTTATTGACTAATAAGGGTATACAAAATTTGCTTGCTCCACAAAGTGGGAGGGGAGACTAAACTGCTTACATCAGTAAGAATAGCCTGACAGTTCTATACTAGGAGCAGGTGCATTCTACCAGCTAGGCCCCTCTGAGCATGTGCAAGACTCTGGAAGAGGGAGAAAGCACATGGCGAGCACATGGCTAACTAAAATGGCTGCCAAGTACAAAATGGCTTTCAGCTCATGCTAACAGCGATTCCTGCAATCTTTAACAGATGATCCTTTTAGCATGAGCTAAAGACATTCCCATGATCTAGTAGAGACATAGAAAATATTTTGCACATTTTCTTCTCATAAATTCATCAATATCCTATGCTAGGTGGGCATTTACATTCTAAACATTTCATTAAGCAGGTATATATAAGGTATAAGCAGGAGTACAAAGGGAACAGAGCATTGGGTCATACAGGTAGCAGGAGAGAATAATGACTATTATCTCAAACAGAAATCTCAATATTTTTCCAACCCTAAGCAGAAAGCAAATACCAAAACCATCTAGTCTAATTCTAAGTTTCAGGGCTCTGATGTATTTCAGTGACTATCTATTTCAATTTCAGAATAGCCAACAGCACATACCTAATAAAAACATTTTCAATAGACTTTCTCAGTATTTTTTTATGATGGCTAAAGTATCAATTAATATACTTAAGGAAAGAGTAAAGTAATATGCTCAGATGAACTTTTCTCGTGCAGAATAAACATTACTCTTAAAAGAAATATTAAAGCAGTCAGACATATTATTACAAAAACAATCCTGGCTCCGGGGGACCAGGAGGACCACACAAGGCCATTGGAATTAGGACAAGGAGCCGCAAAGGGCTGCTCCTCCTCAAAAATGGGACGACCAAAGGGGTACATTACTAACAAAAAAAAGAGTCCTTGGGAAATTGTAGTACAACCAGCCAGAGGGGAGTCTTCTCCCTGTGTCCGTTTGAGCCTCACAGGCAGGCTCTTGTTGTTCCCACGGTGGAGCTGCACAACTCGCAACTCAAGAATCACAGAGAAGGAAAAGTCTTTCTTTCAGGATAGGGCAATCACCCCCCAGGGCAAATACCCTCAATGATCCTGTCCAGTGTCTCAGGCAGTGCACCAGTTTTCTTCACTTTAATCTAACAGGCACCAAGGGCACAGCACCTGTACCCTAAACTCAAGTCCTTCCCTAACTCCTGTATTGCACCTCTGGTGCACTGCTCTTTGTTGGGGCCACAAATTATAGCCAATATGCTCAGGCATCCCTTGATCAACAAACAAAGGCATAGACTTGCATTCACTTGGGACCAGGACTCAAAAGGCCTGATGCTGGGATATGTGAAGCAACCCTTGTTTCAAAGGGGGTCACCTCAAGCAAAAGCCTCCTTGCCGTCCTTGTCGTTCTGTGACTCTCTCAGCTGGGCATCAAAAACTGGATCCACACAAAGATTTCTCCATCCTGATTTGTGACCCCGTCTTTCGCCCAAGACAGTGGCAGGGGTACACACTTCACGTCCCAGTGCTTCCGCCTTCACTGAGGTCCTAGTTGCCAGCAACGCCTGTGCTGGTTCCTTTTGTTTTGACTCCAAGCTGGACTGGTGCTGACTCCCAGGCTGGATCTGATGTCCGGGCCCCTCTGGCAATGGTTGTAAGGCAGCAAATATCTATTGGTGGACAGAACAAGAGGTCTTTAGACAAGGCACAGAAATAATCTATCAACAGAATACTTCCTTAGTCTTGGGGCGCCCCATACATTAGCAAGGCACCCAAGAACCACTTCATCTATCTAAGAGTAGAAAACCCTGGACCTATTGGCAAGTATAAAAGGAACGTTTTGGTGAACTGACAAGAGTAATACATCACCCAATCCCAAACAGCCAAGGAAGTCTGTGTTCATTTACTAAATTCTGAGGAAAAGAGAAAAACAATACAGACATACTCCAAATACTTACATTGGTGTATTCCTATATTACTAATCTGAAGAACCCTCAAGAAAAAGGAAATGTTCTACACTTTTACTCATAGATTTTACATTACTTGTACAGGACTGCAGACACTTGTAAAATAATTTCTCTTACATGTTATGCTTAGGACCATGCTCTCATGTTATAGGCGCAGCAGGAAAATCTAAAACTGCTAATTTAACAGGGATTCTTATTGCAAAAAGAACTAAACTTCAACATAGTGGGTACATTTTCTCCAGCAGAACATGTTATGACAAACAAACTCCTATAAAACAATATTTTCCTTCAAAATGTTTGCTAAGGATCACATGAGCGTCTTTCCTGCATTCTACTTTTCACGATCCGGACTATGCAACATCATTTGCAAAAGGAAAAAAACCCTATCTCCAGCTCTAATAAGGGCTGTCAGCTTATTTACAGAGACTAGCTAATAAAAGACTAGCAATGCCCTTGCAAAACTGTATAGAACATGAGAATAACATAAACAATAATAGTGTTGCCACCTGAGATTTTTGAACAGAAACCCCCACTATACAGTTCCCCTTAAAGAACAAATAAGGGAACATCAATCTGTTATACTCATTCTTTCATACAGGATGGGCAGTAACATAGCATATATGTTTCATCATTTTATTAATTCTAACAATTTTAAAACAGTATTACTGAATAGCCAATTAAATGTTCAACACTGTATGCTGTAATACGACTTCCTCCATCACTGATGTTTTTTTTTCACCCAATAGTACAAGAAGACTTTGACACAGCTAAGGCTTTCAGGTCAACTACTGGCCCAGGTTTTTTCAGAAGCCTTGACAGCTTAGACAGACTCAAGAGAGAGTGAGAAAAAGAAGAGAGAAAACATAATTTTGCCTACCCTTAATTTGTAGAGGAGCTAGCGTCCTTCCCCCATTTTGACAGTAGGAAACCTGAAACAGGTTTCACTTCTGTCAACACTTTCAACCCCTATTTGTAGCAACTGGGCATAAACAAACTTGTAGGAGATATCTTAGAAAGTGGCTATTCTCTGATTCAGCCTAACACAAGCACATTGAGTACTGTAGAAAGCGTTAGCAACCAATTTATCAATTCCTTGAGAAATTGTACTAGATTAACATGAGGGCGCATGAATGCAAACTAAAATCCATTTCCTCCTTATCTGAGCCCCTACACAGTAATCTTTAAACTAAAACCATTATTTTTATATACATGGCAGATCAATGCTCAACTGAGGGCTGCTTTTCCTTCGTTTCATATGACTGCGCAAAATGTGTGTTTGCTAAAAATAGGAAGCAAAGCTTCTCATTCCTCTCTCTGCGCTGTCATCTCGTCTTTCAAAAACTTTTCGGAGGTCGAAGTGTCCAAGCAAACATTACCCTTCACCCTGCTAAGTTGCTAAATGCAGAACTCCGACCTTTGACCCGTTCAGCAGCTGGTCATTTTTTTTTTGTGCAAGGCTTTCCATGCGGTTTTCGCAATTCAAAGCAATTCTGGAGAATCACAGCTGAAAGGCAGTCCTGTCCGGTCTGTTTGCCAGTAATTTAAAGGTAGGATAATAACGTCTGCTGGTTTCTGTATACTTACTTTCATTTGTGTACAGTATGTGGTGTGCAGTAGGTCAGCTGTTTGTTCTATACTTGCATGTGTACCAGCTCTAGCTTGAGATCAGTTTGAAACCTGCCCTGAGTGGTAGAACTGCTTTTAAAATTGTGAATTTTGCTCAATTTCGACTTTGGTGTTAGGGGCACTTAAAAATGAATATCCTACAATATATTTGCATAATAGGAACCCCCAGAGTGTTCTCTAGATAGCCCAGGAATGGGAAATCAGAAATGTATAAGGTATACCCTTATAAAAATGAGTTTTGTACGGCTGGGTAAAGTGACATTTCACATTTAAGTTTCCACTTATTGCGGTACAGCACTGCTTAAATCCAACTTTGATGCTAGGAATTCACAGTATGATGATTAGGCTTTATAAAGATGAAAAAACGAATTTAAAGCATTTATTTTTAATAATATATTTTTTTCATATACATTTTTTTTTTTTTTTAATAAAACCAACCATTTTGATGATTCCACATTTGAAAAGCAAGCTTCATTCGTAGCCTATCATATTTAAACGCATTCATTTATAACCCTAAGCACAGAAGCCTTACTTGAAACATGAAAAGTCTGCGCCACTTTTTAAAAGGACAGTTATTATTTAACATCAGAACCACAGAGGTACTTATGAAAAAAGGCATTAAGAAAGGAAATCCCTACTTTCAATTTTGTTCTCTGTTATCCAAAATAATGAAACTGGTTTTTTGAAACTTTTAAAATAATGCAGGCCTTTATACCAGTTTTACACTGACTTAAAATTTTGCTGACACAGCATTCCTGTCTGTGGCCGTGATCAGGAATAGCCATATGCTATTTATGCAGCTGTTGTTTGTCAGCAGGCGTCGAATTTTCACGCCTTTCTCAGGAAAAAACCCTTTTATTATTTGGAATACCCTGACAGAGTTAAATCCCCATTTGCTGTGTCAAACAGTTTCTTTTCAGTTAGTCAGTTTAAACGCAGCTGTTGGAAAGCTTTTTCTCGGGTGCTGAAAGAAAAGCATGTCACAGTCTATTTAAAAACTGAGGCATTTCAATGCAGTCAAATCTATCTTTCTATAATGTGTATTTAGTTCAGCAACGACCAAATTCACTCAGATGATGTGCATGCCTTTTAATGTCTAATACAATGTATCTAAGGAAAATGCTGTAACATGTTGTATTTTAGTCTATTGATTACAAAACACACAATTTCGTTTTTCTTCCTCTGTATGAGGCCTATTTTAATCCTATTGAATACGAATTCTAATTTTATCTTTAGCATTGTGGCAATTTGCACACATGTATAGTGTCTTACTCTGTCAATTTAATAGTAACATGCAGCTGTTTAGCATATGTTATATAATTCATTTCTGGATTTTTATTTAATATGTAAGTAACTAAATGACATTTTGCATAACAGAATGATGACAGCAAAAAAATATAAACAAACTCATTGAGCTCATTCCAGACATTTACAGAAGGGGGTCATACACTCAGAACACACAATACAGCGCGCTTAAAGCTAGCCATTCTTACACAAAGAGTGCAATCGCTATTTACTCACACAAGTATCACCAATGTCAAACCACAAACCACATAGACATTTAAACACACATTTAACCCACAAATCAACACTTAGGACAGCTTACAAACTGTACGCAAAACCAAACTATTTGTAAATACTAATTGTAAGTCATATTTACAAGAAGAGCTCTCAAAAGTAGCCCAAAAAACTGTTCCATGGTCAAGAAGCCAAAATACACCAAATTCGCCAGTTTTGGCTGGTAGAACACTCAAAAAGCGCTCTGCATATCACCACTTATGAATGTTACTAAGTGCGCAGATCCGGATCCGTTTTATGTACATATTTAGTTCCATGGGGTACTTAGTCACCAATGAAGAAATATCTTTTTACTATACCTAAACCTATTTAGGTATCCCCTATGAGGGAGTCAGCTGAGTACTTCCTAAATCCATATTGGTACCTCCAAGACAGCAACACTTTCTACGAAGTGTGCTAGAAGCAGGCATGTCAAGAATATTATAGCATATATAATATTATACTCCAAGTGGCACTTAACACAATGTGTGCCGTTCAAGTTTTCAAAGTTAGAGAAAAATCTCCTCATTACCTGCCTTCATTTGCTGCAGCAAAACAAACAAACAAACCAAAATCTTGGCCAAGTCATTCCAAACAAAAGTGTTGCTCCAGCAACCTTACCAAACCAAAGTCTCCAGCTTCCAACTGCCAAGTTCTGAGTGACCTAACGGTCGTTTTAAAATACTCACGCCAAAGAAGTTCTCAGTCGGGAGCGGC
The DNA here is from genome assembly GCA_963921515.1 of Calotriton arnoldi. Lineage (NCBI taxonomy): Eukaryota > Metazoa > Chordata > Amphibia > Caudata > Salamandridae > Calotriton > Calotriton arnoldi. The sequence goes on along the minus strand of CAWUFW010013788.1, from coordinate 117,173 downwards.
AAACACTTGGAGGATCAGATCAGGAAGACCAGAAATATACTGGGCTGGAAGACAAACAATCTCCGTGCGCAGGGTACCTCCTCAGTAGATTCCTGTCCTGTACTCCTCAGTAGATTCCTGTCTCCCTTCAAGACCACTCCCTTGGATAGCCGCTTCACCGATGAGGTCCACTTTCGGGCGCCATTTGTAGAAATAAAAACCTTCTTAGGGGTTCACTGATACATCTGGTCCTTAAGACCAACAAAGAAAAGATTGGCACGGAAGCTGTAATATCAAAAAAACATGTTTTAATAACCTCAGATGAGGGAGATTGCGTCTTACGGTACCCGCAGGCCACTGTAGGAGGCATTCTAATGAGTGCAGAGAACAGGGTCCTTATATATGCATTTGTTACATAGTCAGCATAAAATCAAGGGGAGGTCCTAGCACATACAAGCATGCTTATTGACTAATATGGGTATACAAAATTTGCTTGCTCCACAAAGTGGGAGGGGAGACTAAACTGCTTACATCAGTAAGAATAGCCTGACAGTTATATACTAGGAGCAGGTGCATTCTACCAGCTAGGCCCCTCTGAGCATGTGCAAGACTCTGGAAGAGGGAGAAAGCACATGGCGAGCACATGGCTAACTAAAATGGCTGCCAAGTACAAAATGGCTTTCAGCTCATGCTAACAGCGATTCCTGCAATCTTTAACATGGGCACTGGATGCGTGAAGTAATGCATTGCAGGCTGTCTTTTTACGAAAGAGTCTGCTGTGAATTTTGTTTTCCCTTATGTACAATTCTACATCTAGAAAGGAAATTTTACTTGTACTGTACTCGATTCCATTCGATTCCATTCCATTCCATTCCAGGAATGGAATGATTCCATTCTATACTGGGGCAGGTATATTGACGACTGCCTTATGATCTGGACAGACTCAGAACACAAGTTGACTGAGTTTTTCAGTTACCTGAATGACAATGAATTCAACATCAAATTTACTTTCGAGTACAGTACAAGTAAAATTTCCTTTCTAGATGTAGAATTGTACATAAGGGACAACAAAATTCCCAGCAGACTCTTTCGTAAAAAGACAGCCTGCAATGCATTACTTCACGCATCCAGTGCCCATCCATTACATCAGATAAGATCAATCCCCTATGGCGAACTCGTTAGAGTGAGACGGAATTGCAGCTTTGAACCTGAGTTTGAAGAATGTAAGAAGGGAGTGTTAGCCCGCTTCAGAAATAGGGGCTATGACGAAGCTACATTACGGAAAGCAGAGAATAAGATACTCAGGATTAAGAGACAAGACACACTTAGAGAATGCTCACAGCATCGACGCAAAGAGGAGAAAGTACGTATGGTGACTGGGTTCAATAACATGTCAGGTGTCCTGCGTCGTAGTCTGAACAGACACTGGCATTTACTCAAGGCGGACAAATCACTTAGTGATTTCATTACTGACACACCCAATATCACATACCGACGAGGCTTGTCACTCAGGAACCTACTTAGCCCTAGCTACCCTAGGTGTGAGGAAAAAAACAACTGGCTGACACCGCTAACAAAAGGCTTTTATGGATGAGGGCACTGCAGTTCCTGTAAATGGGCATGCAACAGAAGAACTGAGTTTAAGGGTCCGGGCAACAAAGTTTACAACATAGCGACTAACATCAACTGCATGACAAAATTTGTTGTTTATATCATTGAATGCAGATGCATGAAAAGATATGTAGGCAGCACAATCAGGACACTACGTGAGAGAATGAGTGAGCATATAAGAGCGGTCAAGCAGGGAGATGTGAGATATCCTATTGCTGCTCACTTGACACAGTGTCAAGCTCAGGCCGCTCATAAACAGTTTGAATTCTTTGGCATAGAACAGGTCCAGCGACACCAAAGGGGGGGAAATAGAGAATTGGCCCTGCGTAGACGTGAGGCGCTTTGGATCCTTAGACTGCGCAGCACAGAGACAGGGCTGAACATTGACCCTAAATTGCATTACTTCTTGGGAAGATGAATACATGGAGCCGCCACACTCTATGTATAACATTTGCTTCTTACACATTACAGCCCTCCATAGGACTCCGAATTAAGATGAACCTGATTAATAACAGCTCACAGTAGCGCTATGGTTACTTACAGATACACCTGTATGTGAGTTACATATACGGAGTACGTGGGTGTTTTGTTTTTTGTTTCTTGAATGTATTTGTAATTCCGATTGTATGTATGACTTTACCTTTTCCCCATGAGCATTGTGTATTTTAATATTTGTGTAAATAGAACTTCTTAGTGTCCCTAACAATGATTTGGCAATCAGGACCCTCAGGAGATGGAGAAAAAGTATATACACTCATTAGAATAGGATTTTAGTTGAACACTTGCTCTGCATGCACACACTGCTTTATACATAGCCACTTCACGACATAGATGTCCCAAAAACCTGGATAATGCATGTATTGGAGACCATTAGGCACCTTACACTTGAAAATGGCATACGATATAGCCCCATTATATAGTACCTTAACACTTTTTGTGATGCACAAATTACAATAGTCCCTCGTCAATAAAGCGCTAGATATAGCGCCAGTATTAATGATTATACCACCGCTTATTCCGCACATTTACAACAGCCCCGCAATTATCAATTAGATTAGAGATTGTGGATAACAGGTCGTAATATTGCCTGAAGACCGAATCGTGTTTAAAAGACGGAAGCACATACTGCCTTTAGAGATTTTTGGCATCAGTACAAGATGGCCGCCCGCATACAAATGGGTTTTTATACGAGTCCGTCCTTTCTTACTGCTGAGGAAGAATGGGTGAGTGTCCTTCCTCAGTGTTCACCAAACTTTCAAGTGGAGCCGGTATATAGTTGTGGTGACCGGGAGCCTCATTTGTGCACCGTACTCGGCTACACGAGGAGCGACGTCCGTGTATGGGACCTAAGATAATGATACATGGTAAGGAGATCAGCGACCAGGGGGTTTGGTCGCGGACCAGCATATTATGGGAAGTTTGGCTTAAATGTGCCATGCAATTTGACAGAATTTAAGACCTTGTGCGGGAGAATGGGTTAAGATTTTAACCATTTTAAGCGTTTGACTGCAGATGCCGTAATGGAAGGATAGCGTGGAACGCAAGCAGCCTTAAGAAGAAATAGGAACAGCTTGCACGAACAGATATATTTGATTTCAGCTACATTCTGAGTTTAGCAGTGGAATAGAAGGTGGATCACTTTAGCAGCACACTTGAAGAATAGAATTAAACTCTGGCAATTTTACGAGGGAATAGGAATAGCATGTACATACGGATATGTTCAATTTAACTTGTGTTCTGATCTTACGACTATAATAGAAGGTGTGTCACATAAGTAGTTACTTTGCCCTTTGATTTTTAACTGTTGAGGCTTGGGACAAATAGAGCGTTACAGCGCTTAGAGGAGAGAACAACACAGGTAGTTATTGATAAAGTTGGATGATGCATTCATTTTGCACTATTTATAATTATGGAGTGATACATGATTGGTTATATTCTTTTAGATTTTGAGCATCTGGGACTTACAGGGATCCCTTGGATATAAGGTCGGATACCTGTGACGTCACGAGAAACTGAATCCCACTGTGGGTTGGAAGTATCACCACAAATAAAGTAGGTGGCCCAACTGTTCTGTGTGTTTGCATCAACAGCGTGTATTTGACATTGGCTTAATGGTCATACTTGTGCTCAGGGCGTTTTCTTGTTTCCTACAGGGATTACATACAAGAAGATAATAGGTATTTATGTAATCCCTTCACACTACTTGGTTGTTTTCCAATAGGTCTGATCATTGATACTCTTCTGGGCACTACTCCCACTTCACTCCAGGAATGATCCATTCTTGGAATCATCACGCACGATCTGAATAGGTTGTATTTCCGCACTATCAACCGGCACTATATATGGCTTATATTGCACTTATCTGCTTAGACCTCACCTATACGATTTTTCACTCCGTCTGCGCTTTGGGATTATGGATCTTCTGATCTTGAGAATGACGGGACACCATAGGAGGTATTTTGAATTTTTACCAGTGGGCTATATCTTGTGCATGTGGGCACATAGCCATTGTGGTATCGCATTGTGATGATGTCTGGCACCGGCCACTGAGTGCAACGTTTAAATGGTTTTGTACACCCAATGTATAAGAGGTGATACATTGAGTATTCATTTTTGTTTCTTGTGCAGCCTTGATAAAGTCGCGGAACAAATTCCCATGTATGCGACAAAACACGTGTCGGCTGTCTGAACACCCAGAAATAAAAGAAAAAGGAATGAGAACTCACCTACTTGTATTTAATTTGTGCTTACATTACGCATGTCCACGTGTATTGTGATATAACATACGTGTGCTGAGGAATTCTGTCCTCTCTTGATCTTACTGCCCAATCCGTTAACGTTTCACGTCAACACAGTATATGGCGGGTCATGCAAGACGTTTGTGGCTCATGAGGGTCGTATAGGAGATGGCCTCTAAGCCGCCAATCCCTGTCTAATGACTTCTGTCTCTGTGATTTAAAATGGCCTGCTGTTACTGAAGAAAACAAAAAAACTTTAAAACAAAAACCCCCAAACTCCCCTCCCTTCCCCTCCTTGAGCCCCCCACCCCACATCCTCACGCGCCCTATGCTTGACCCTGTAACTGCCAACATAACAACAAACATAAGTGTCCACTGAGGTGTCTGTCACTCCCTCCCTACCCCCATACCCTCAAACAACAACCAAAACCACATAGGATAAGTCACTAGTCCAGGAAGATGGGTCACACAATCTCTTCCTTGACACAAACAAGTCTAGGAGGGGTGGCTTCCTCGCCGTCGCTGTAGCGCCGGCAAATTGTTCCGTCACGCCCATGGTTTACATTTCTTTGCCACTTTTTTGTTGATGTAATTGACGATCCGTCGCCATTTCCAGGTCCGTCGCCTCAGACCTCTCAGCCTGGTGATTAGCCTTATGCAGGGGGTGGTCACCCTCGGTGTTCTCTGGGGAGTCCTGATCTGACTGATCAGCATGAGTGCTGTCCCCATGGGTTGAATCTCCATTGGTGGCCTGTGCCCCCCCGGTTCCTCCTCTGGGGTGCCCCCCCTCCGTCTATATGGGGTCCCTGGCTGCGCTGTCCCTGAGCGCCTCGAGTTTCTTGCAGTGAGACGCCGTCTCGGTTTTGTTCTCTGTGGTCTAGGCTCCCATCTTGGTTGTTGGGCTCCCAGACGCGAGGCGGTACCATTAGTCTCTGGTCTAAGTCTCGGGCATTCCTCAATCCATGCCCAGGCATCTTCAGGCATTTGAAAGAATTGGGTCGAATCTTGAAAGATCACCTTGAGCTTGGCTGGGAAGAGAAGCATGTATTGAATGCGTAGGGCCTGGAGTTTGACTTTCACGGAGTCAAAGGACCTCCTCATCTTCTGTACCTCCCTAGAATAGTCAGGGAAGATCATGACTCTGGTGTTGGCCAGTTTAAGTTCTCCCATTTTCCGCGCTTCCCTCAGAATTACATCTCGATCTTGATAATTTAGGAATCGGGCAATTAAGGGACACTGCGGGGCTCCAGGTGGAGGTCTTGCAGCTGGCATCCTGTTCAATGAGAAAGCAAGTAGAGAACTTAGCTCTTGGGAGGACATCTTGCAACCACGTCGTCAGAAAGGTGACAGGATCAGTGGTCTCCTGCCCTTCAGATATCCCGATAAAGCGGAGGTTGTTTCTCCGAGCCCTGTTTTCCGCGTCATCGACCTTCCACAGGAGTTCCTTCACAGTTGCCTGGAGTTTCTTAATGTCCCCCTTGGAGGTATGTGTCGCGTCTTCCACCTCAGATATGCGGGCCTCTGTTTGAGTGACGCGATCCGCAATGTTACGTACGTCTTGGCGAAGGAGGGTTACCTCCGTCCTTATCTCCACCATTTTGCCTTCAATGGCTTCTCTTGAGTCATTGATCGCCTGAAGGATGGCTGCGTTATCTGGCGCACTTGCGGTGTCCCCCTCTGATTCTGTGTGTGCAGGGAGCACCTTAGTGTACTTATCCATTTTCCCCAGGTGGTGCATCTTAGGTTCTTTATCTTTAGCCATTGTCTGATGTAAGAGGTGTCTTAACTGCCGTCAACCCTGCCAAGGGGCAAAGGCACCAGTGGAAGAAATCACAGACTCGTGTCCTGGTAATTATAGCAGATAGTGACGTGTGGGAGGCAGGCGCAGCGTGCCCCTCTGATGCAGAAAATATATGGAGAGCCCACCGACCGGCGTCCTCTCCCTGTATCACACCGCTGAAGGGCCTCCCCAGCGGGCGAATCAACGTTCAGGTGGACTTCCCAGTGCTCACCATATGTCTGTGTCTACGGGGACCACAGTCCTGTGCTGAACAATGTCTTTGTCTTCAGCAGTGTTGCCACCAGGCCTCTCCTAAGGTATCATTCAATGGGGTCTGACCCTGCACCGCCGTGCCAGACCACTCAGCGCTAATGGCTTACCCTCCTCCGTGTGCCAGCAATGCGCCCTCCTCTGCGATCGGACAGCACAGTGGGGCCCCACAGCAGCCCTTTTTGGAGCGCGGAAGGACCAGCCAGACAGGTGTAGCTATGCCTGACTCCGTCGCCCTTGGGAGGTCAGACACGACCAATGTGAGGAAAGTGGTGAAAGTGGCCTAATAAATCCCTGGTAGGCTATTGATGTCCGTCAACGCCCTTGAGCCTTTTGATCCCTTAAATTGAAAATGAGGGGCGTATCTCCGGAAGCCACCAATCTCTGACCATTCAACCAGCTGCTTAGCAGGCTCCATGTGCCCTCATGAGCTGCAATTCATATCCGCCGCTGCAGCGCGATCTTTACAGGCAGTCTCGCCAGGGACTACCCGCCAGCAGCCATCACAGTCTCCGCCCGACTCATCAGCTGGTTGTATCGCAGAGGGCTGCGGCAAATATTGCCACGATGCAGGCCCGCCCCCCGCCCCCGTGCCTGAATCGCCTGGTCCGTGATCGGGTGCTCGGCAACTCTGCAGGCCGCAAGAATGAGGCAGTGAAAGTTTTATAAGTGAAAGGCCCATCACGGGCAGTCCCACTCCCCTTCTACGCTGGGGGGGAGGTAATCGCAGCAGCTCCCATGGCGGCTCCGGTGGACCTCCACCAGCAACCCCCGCACAGCGCAGTTCAACCCGCCAATCACTCCACCTCCGGTACCCCAGTGATCTGGCCTGGGGGCAGAGGGTGGGCAGCTCCGGCGTATGAAAATGGGCCCGTCAGTGACTCCTGCCTCCAGAGGATCTCGGTGCAGCCCTACGCACCTCAGCCGGGCAGGAGAGAGGGAGAAGAGAGGTCTCACCTCACAACGTAGTTGGTAATTCCCCGTTATCGGCACAAACAGGGAGGGCGGCCACCTCAGCTGAACAGGGTCAGCGTATCTTCTCCGCGCTGTCGCTCGACTCTCAGTCTGCGAGTGGTTCCGAGCCTGTCCACAAGGTAGGAACGGCGGTAGCCATAGCCCGACACGGGGATGGCTCTTCTACCCCTGTAATGCAGTCGTCCTCAGCTGTGTTTTGGTTGCCTTCAAGCCCGGGCAGCCATCTTGTCTGCCGGGCCGGCCGGGCCCCGTCGTCTTAGGAGTCTGATAGTTCATATAATTCCCCGCATTCCGGCCATGCAGAGGGCTTTCTCTGTGGGGTTAGGGGTTAGATCGCCTGCGGCCAGTAAATTTGAGTCTCATGTGTGGCTGGAAGACAGGATTCTGTCCAGGATCTGCTTCGGGCGGCGGAGCTCCGGCAAACGCGGCTAGTCAGCCATGGTGCTGGCCACACCCCCCAACTATTATCTATTTAGTAATCAATTTTTTAGCTGGGTGGTTGATTATTGCTGCTTGACGAATTACTGCATTTCCAGTTTTTAGCATTAAGATTAATTTTCGAATTCTTGTGTATTGTACAAATTGTAGGTTATTTTGCAAGGGCTATTACGGGTCTTTTAAAAATGCTGATTTTATTAACTCCTTTTTAAAGATTGATTACCTTGTATGTGTATATTTTTGTGATCTATGTTTATTAATTAGATCTAATAAAGTTGATTGTATTGTATTGTATTGGGCATCCAGTTAAGCAGTGGCGCTCCTCTGCTATGGCGGAAGAGCCTTGCCCCACAGATTTTAAGCAGTGTGAAGAAGAAGCATAAAATGATAATAACTTTAAGTTAATGCTTCGTGCTGCTTTGCGAGCGGGCGGTTGGACGGGGCTTCTTTGCTCTTGGATCAGGGCAGGAGAGGAGTGGTTTGCCCACTCCTAAGTGCGCAATGAGGAGCATTATAGCCTGCATGGAGAACAAGCCCAGGCCCCCATTCCCTGGTTGAGCGTCAAACCAGGACGCTCAAAATCAATCACAACACTACTTTGCAGCGTTATGATTGGTCAGGCGATCCTGGGTGCCTACCAATCACAAAGCTGCATTGCAGTGCTGTGATTGGTCAGTGGGGCCTGGCTGTGCTTCCATCCAAGATGGAGAAGAGCAGGAGTGCCCCCCGCGTGACACCCCCCAGCGACCCTCGACCATACGTGGGACCAGCCACCCGCCTGCCCTTCACCCGCAAGCCATGCCGGCCGCCACTGTGGTTCAGTTCCCTCTAGCCAACTGCCCGCAGCCTCCTCCACAAGCATTCTAAGTATACCGAACTCCACATAAATGTAAACCTCACACAAGCCCGTTCATGAGCCCTTATTATTTACATACAAGTGCACAACACATCCCCCTCTAAAACATAAACTTTTTTAACACATAGTAAAACAATGAGTAACAATGTTTAGCATACCACCTCCCCGCTTTCACATAACTTAACTTAAATACCTAATGTGCAAGGTTGCGCTATAATGGAGGGGAAAACACCAACAAAAAGCAACAAAACAAAACAAAAAAAAGCTTCACTTGCAACCTTCATGGACATACTCCTTTAACCACTTAGGCAGTTTCCTTACTCTTGTTTCCTCACGAGGGTGACACAACCTTTTTGGTGTCCGCTCAACACCTATTTCTGAAATATCGAGATCATCACCAGCAGTTGAATTGACATCATTACTAAAGGAGGGTGATAATTGGCCGTCAGAAAGATGTGATCCTTCCACAGAATCACCAGGACTGGAAAGAAAATTATCCTGAGAAGAATCCACCAATAGGTTCCTGGGTACTTTGAACTTCTCCTCCTTTCCTCCCTCTCCTAGTGCTTCTGAAGTAACACCGTCGTCCTCCAAGTCTAACCAACTGAAGTCTCCCCTAGCCAGTTCTCCATCCTTCCATCTATTAAAACTGCACAAGACTACCCATTTAAACTTCCATACTTTACCATTGCTCAAAAGGACAGCATGGTGAAATACTTCCACAACTTCTTCAGGTTCATAGACCTTACTATTACCTTTAGTCAAAATTACTGGTTCTTAATGCGGACTCAGTCCCCAACTCTAAGAGCCACTGGTTTGGGTTGCATTTTTGACATCATAATAAGTTTTACTTTTCAGATGATTCCTTGCCATGGTGTCTCTCACCGTTTCCACTGACCATGGTTTAAAATAATCGCTAAACAACCATCCAGGATTGTATTTGTCCTGGGATTCCTCCCCCTCATAATCAAACAAGGTGACAATCTGGTAGCCTCATTCCAAGTTACTCTATAAACCCAAACAGCTTTCATCAATTGGACCTCCCAATCCTTGTTATTGATGCATGCAGCTTGAATCACACTTTTAAGGACACCGTTAAACCTCACAACCATGCCATTGCCACTGGGATTGTAAAGAGAAGTAGTCTTCATCCTCACTGCCATCCTGTAACAATACTGTTTAAAAGCATTAGATCTGCATTGTACTCCATTATCATTTAGCACTGTAGCAGGAATCCCTTTCAAGCTGAACACTTGATCCAAAAATATCTAAACTGCATCAGTATCAGCATATTGCACAACTTTGACCACAGGCCACCTAAAAAAAAGATCCATGATCACAATAACATATCTGTGTGCCGGTCCTACTTGTCCCATAATTTCAATAGCTATGGATTCCCATGGATTTGTTGGACAATACTCCTCACTCATCTTGGGCCTCAGTGTCTTTAGAGAATTATCAGCTCTGGAACACCCCATACAGTCTCTGGCCATGCGATCTATTTCAGAATCAACTTCTGGCCACCAGAACAATCTCTTTACCACCACTTTAGTATGCCATATTCCAAAATGACCTTTATGACACAACTGCAGTACACTGTTCCGAAGGTTGAGTGGAGAAACAACTCTTTCACCATTAAGGATTACACCATCATCAAAAGAAAGTTCAGATCGTACCTCCCAAAATGGCTTCACACTGTCTGGCAAGTTTCTTTTATGGGGACACTGGCCTCTAATGAATTTGGCTACTTTTTGTAATACTGTGTCCCCTTTATACTCTTGTTCCCATTTACTTATTTCCAAGGCAGGAAACCAACTGTCATGTTTTAATGTAGCATAAAACTCATTCCATTTTTCATCTTCACACTCCTCCAGTTGTGCTGGCATCCTGGACAAAAAAATCTGCTATTACATTATCTCTGCCTGCCATATATATAATCTTATAAATAAAACCCTGCATCCACATAGAAATGCTAGCTATTATCGCTGAGGCATTAACTGTACCTCCTGTCGTCACCAATCTCACCAAAGGTTTCTGATCACAATGAATTGTGATAGGTCTTCCCCACACAAATGTCCTGAAATGATCAAGAGCCCATGCGCAGGCTAACGCTTCTTTCTCTATAGTGGGATATCGATCCTCATTCTAAGAACACCGAACTCCACATAAATGTAAACCTCAAATGAGCCCATGCACGAGCCCAAATTATTTACATACAAGCCCACAACGCCTTGCTTCTGGGGCATTCTACTACCTCTGCTGTGCCTGGGCCTACAAACTGCAATCATGACTACCAGGAGGCACTGCAGCAGTTTGCCACAGGTGTTTCTGATCAACACGGATATTTGAAGGCTCCCAATACCCCGCGGCACGGGATGTGCCCGGGTGAAGACCGTGCCAAGAGTGGGCCAGTCTGCATCCATCGCCGGCCAGTTGATGCTCGGCTGTACCCATTTCATTTGGCGTTCAGAATGGCGACAACAAAAGTGATACAAGGAGTGATCATTGGAGGTGAGCATCCTTTTTATCCCTGAATATGGTTAAACGCAAAGCTGCTGGGGCGGCCCCAGGGACAATCACTATTCTACACTCAACAATTACATTTGACAGTATGCTCGACGGGGCTGTGGAGATAATTTCCAATTAAATAACACTAACTGAGCATAGGCTATGTCTTGAGCAGTGACCCGTGATAAATGAATCCAGTGCTTGCTGTTATCCTAAGGATAGTGCCCTCTGCCTCCCTGCATCTGGGTCCCTGATGCAAACAAGGAACTGTGGTTTGGCGAGCCCAAATGTAAAAATTGAGCCAGCTCACCACCTCCAAGACCCAGTTACACTGAGGGCTAGCCACTAAGAGGAAGAAACCGGCAGAAAAAATCCCAGTGGCATAAAGAAAAATGACCAGCAACAGGGCCAACTATCTCCTTAGCTTCAAGCACAAAAACAGACCGAGCAGTCTCAGTTACCTCAGACATTTGACTTTGCGACCTCGGGCTCTATAAGTAACTATGTCTTATGTGGTAAAGTTAGTGTCACTCTAGAGAAGAAATTGAAACCAATTGTGGAGAATCTCGACCACATTGAGCCCTGGATGGTAGATTCACTCAAAGAGCCAACCGCTATCTCAAGTAACACTCCCGATGCATGAGGGATAATAATACACAGGAGTCTGAGGAGGACTCAGCAGAAATCCGGGAAGGCAACAAGAACTTTGCAAAGCCTGAAGCAAGAGGGCCAATGGGCGGATCCCAAAGTACTAGTGATGCAGTTACAGTGGGTAGAGTGCCATTTGGGGATAGGGAGAGCAATACAGATTCAAATGATGCAAGCCAAAACCTAACATGGAGTTCTTGAGTTTGCACCCAGCAGCTTGCACTTCTGTTCTGGTCTTAGCAGGTGCCCCCCCACCCCTTTATGCAAGGGCAAACAGTCATGTGCTGAGCTTCATAATAAAACTGCTCATTGGCTTGGCAGTCACAAACACCTTAATCTTCGGGGAATGCATGAGATTATAATGGTACGGAGGGTGGGATGATTAGGACGCTCAAGAAAGGACATTAATGGGGACTGCATTGTGGTAGTTTAGAAATCCATCATGTGTGAGAAATATATTGAAGGTGTAAGAGGTAAATAACTGTACTGGATCAAGAGTCACTCCACTCCCCTTAGGTTACTTTTACAAATTCAGTTCAGTGGATGCCCCTTCCTCTGCCTCCAAGCCTCCTAATCTCTGGCCCCCACTAGTATGCAAGAGTAGGTTTCCTGCGCTGAGTGATTTAGCAGATGTAGACTGACTAGGAGTCAGACCAGTGGACAGCAAGGAGCCAATACCTTCTTGTCTAAAGATGCCTTCTCAATCTGTTATTGAGGACTCCTTTAGGAACTGCTTCTGGCCTTTATGACACAGCTTTAAAGATATTGAGCTGGAATATGGCAGGGCTTCACTTCAAGATTTTTTTGCTTGAGTGGCAAACTTTTATAAGGCACTACAAAATTGTCATGTTCCAAGAAACCTGGGATTCTCAGACAACAGCAGTGAGTGGTTTCCTGTGTCATAGCACCCCGGGTACTCCATCTTGTTCAGGCCATGCATCGGGGGAGGGGTTAGCTATTTGAGTGAACATAGCTGCTGGTGGATGTGTTAGGGCCCTAAGTCCCCCAATAGCAGCTTCCAAATAGTGAGGTACAAGAGGGGGCTGACACTGTATGATTTTATTATTTTATTAATACTCCAAATACCAAATTCCCAATTTCGTTTGGTTGCATTAACTCATTATTAAGCAATGTCGTTAATACAGGGCATGCGGCCCTACTCTGCCTAGCAGGAGATTTTAGTGCAAAACTCCCTCCACATACTAGCCCGTCCCATGCTGCCATGAGTGTTCTGGCTAGCCCAACAGTGAGCACTTTGGTAAGCCACGATCCTAAAGTCCTATAGTTGTTGACCTATCTCGCCTCCTATGACTTTAATAATTGTAATGGAGGTGGCGGAATTTAATGAATGTCCTGTGCCAACCTACAGAGGCAGAGGATGTTCCTCCACTATTGACTACTTTTTTATTTTGTCCAACCTAATTGAGCATCTTGTGTGTGGGAAAGTGGTTCGTTCAAATTTTGGGGACCACAACCCTATCGAAGTAGCACTCATAATGTCACCTAAGCCCCAATATTGAGTGTATAGCGGGGCACGTAACCTCCAACCTTCAACAGATAGTTAAAGACTGAGGTGGAGATTATGAGAGCCAGCCCAATTTTTTTATCCAAAAGAAGGAACCTAGGGCTTGTAGAGGCTTGGCTAGCAGCAGAAGATACAGATCCCCAGAGAGCGTACAACATCTGCATTAATAAAAAAAAGTCCTATTGAAACCTTCACGTCCTGCACCCAACACACCTAGGGGGTTTAACCACGAATGCTCAGTGGCTAATCGATCACTGTGTAGGGCACTTGCAGCAAAACCCAGGTTCCCCCTGGTGGTGGCCAGCTTGCAAAGGCAATACAAAGAGGTCACCTCCAAGTGCCGGAAGGAAGCATTAACACAGCAATGGGATTCCCTTGTACTGGCAGCCAAGAAGAAGGATAGTAAAGTCTTCTGGTCCACTGTGATGTAAATGCATAGAATGAATCAAATTGTGAGTACAATTAGTTGTCATATCCCATGTAAATCATGGGAGGCACATTTCACACAGATCTATGCTGATACACCTACTGTAGTCTCTCTGGTTATCAATTATTGCCCAGGTATTCAAGTAAACCTGAGCGAAGTAAAGGATGCTATTAGCCAGAGCATGAGTGGTAAGGCCCGTGGCCTGGACAGGGTACCAATTGATCTCATAAAGTGCAACCCGTAATTTTGACACCATTATTAATGAGTATTTTTAATAATCCTGCTAATTCCCCATTACCCGGGTCCTGGAAAACCTCCCTCATTGTACCAATCTTTAAGAAAGGAGATCAATCACACTCGGGGTGTTACAGGCCCATCTCTTTAATTGATACATCTGTTAAAATCTTAGGGAGGGTTCTGTACAATAGAAATAAAGAGGGGATACTGGATGTGTCTATTCTGTATCCTTGTCAGTATGGGTTCAGAAATTGTTTTGAGAGTGTTGAGCAATGTTTGAATTTGTCGTTCGCAAAAAACACACCATTGCCAATCGATCCCCTTTACACTTGGCATTTATGGACCTGACTTCATCATTTGACTGGGTCAACCGCTCTAAACTATGGGAAAACCTCCTCTCTTATGGGATGGATGAAGCACTTGTGCACTTTTTGGCATATTTGCGCAGGGACATGAAGGCTGGAATTAGAATTAGCACTGATGGAGAGGTGTCCAGTGACATAGGTGTCTTTCGGCTGTGAGACAAGAGTGTGATCTGGTCCCTCTTTTATTTATTTTACGTATTAATAAGCTCCACTCATTTTTAATTACTGTGACCTGATATACCCAAAGTTGAAGGACTGTCGGTCCCTTCTCTCCTTCATGCTGATGATGTCGTGCTGATGGTGCACACCTTTGTGGATTTTATGGGCACCCTAGATCCAGGGGTGGGGAATTCCTATCTCCCGACGCCCGAGACATCTAGATTTCTTACAAGGGCAAGAGGTTTTAATTTCTGACTTGTCCAAAGGACAAGTAGACAGTCTTACGGTAATCCGATACACAGCTGTTCAACCCTTTTGGTTGCAGCCAGTTAATAAGGAGCTCTGAGCAGTTTATTGTCAGTGAAAGGGTCAATGCAAAAGCTGGGGCTTACACTTTAATTTCCCCAGAGCAGAACAATAACATGATGGAGCGGAGCTCAAAGTTGCAGCTCCATATAAAACATCCACAGCACTGTCAGGTAAGAGTCTTTTTGCTTTCTCCCGAGGCTCTTGTGTGGCTGCCCTCCTCTGGTCCTTTCATTTTCTTCGAGCACGAGACGCAGCTCCAGAACACTCACATCACTGGAATGTAAGAGGCTGCCTTAAGGGCCCCTTGGCTCCTGCTCTGACTTTAACCTTGTGACCCCCTGCCTTTTATTCTGTGCTTCACCCTTGAGCCTCAAATCGGCCCCAAGATCCCTCCTCACCCCTCACCTCCGGGGGCCTACAGTAAAGCCCATGCTTTCCCTTCTCATGCAGCCCCTGCACAACCCTCCTTTGCACTTTGCTTTGCCTGTACACCTTATGCTTCACCCGGTGCCTGTACTTGCTAACCCCATCCCACCCCCTCTGCTGCCCCCTCTGACTGCCCTGACCCGATCCCCTTGGCCTCTCATATCTTACCTCATCCAGGGTTTACATTAAAGTTCATTAGTTTCCCCATGGGGAATTCATGCAATCCTCAGGCGCACCCTCATTTCTCTCCTTGCACTGGAACTCTCGTCTCACTTTGTGCATGCACCAGGGGCATCTGAACACGCCGCTGTAGCAGCTACAGCAGCTGTGGAGTTCTTAATGGGCCTCTTCTTTCTGCAGGTCCAGACAAAGGTTCATAATTGACATGAAAGGGTGGATGGATATATACATGGATGAATGAGTGAAAGGATGGATGTAAGGATGGATGAGTGCAAGGGTGAATGAATTGATGGATGGGGTGAAAGTGGATGAGTGAAAGGATGGATGTAAGGATGGATGAGTGAAAAAGAATGGATGGATGAGCGAAAGGATGGATGGTTGAATAAAAGGGTGGATTGATGGATGAGAGAGAGTGGATGAATGGCTGATGGAGTGGGTGGGTGGGTGGGTGGTTGGATGACTGGGTGGAAGGATGGATAGATGGGTGGAAGGATGGATGGATAGATTGATGGGTGGAAGGATGGATAGATTGATGGGTGGATAGTTGAGTGAAACGGTGGATGGAGGGATGAGTGAAAGGGTGGATGGATACGGGTGAAAAGGAGGATGGATGGGGTGAAAGACGGAAGAGCATATGGATGGAGGGATGAGTGAAAGGGTGGATGGATATGAGTGGAAAGGAGGATGGAGGGGTGAAAGATGGAAGAGCAAAAGGATGGCTGGATGGAGGGATGAGTGAAAGAGTGGATGGATATGAGTGAAGGGGTGAATGGAGGGGGTGAAAGTGGATGGATGAGTGGAAGGAGGGATGGATGAGTTTGAATGATAGATTTGGAGCTGGAAGGATAGGTTTGGCCCCAAGGGCGTTGTGAACCACTCGCTTTAGCAGCTACAGCGGGGGTGGAGCTCTTGATGAGCCTCTTCTGTCTGCAGCTAAGCAGACAAAGGCCCATATTTAACGTGTAAGGGTGAGTGAGTGAAAGGTTGGATGTGTGGGTGAAAGGGTGGATAGATGAGTGAGTATATGAGTGTAAGTGTGGCTTGCTAGATGGATGAATGAGTGAAAGGATGGATGAGTGACAGGGATGGTGGATGGACGATGGATGTGTTGATGAAGGAAAGGGTGAAAAGATAGATGGGTTGCAGGGTGGATGGATAAGTAAGCGAAAGGATGGATGAGTGAAAGGGTAAATTGATGGATGAGCAGAAGAATGGAAGAGTGAAAGGGTAAATTGATGGATGAGCGGAAGAATGGGTGAGCGAAAGGATGGACAGATGGCTGAGATGGATGGATGGATAGATGGATATGTTTGGGGATGGATGAGTAGATTTGGATATGGATGGGCGGATGGATGGATTGACAAACAGAATGGTGAAAGGCTGATAAAAGAATGAATGAATGAATGGAAGCCAATGTAAAGGTGAAATGCTAGATATCAGTGGGTGAATGAAAGGATGAATGGGTAGATCTGCAGAAAAGAGGCAAAATAAGGAAATCACTAGTATTCAAATCCTTCTATACTATGAGCCTGACATAACCAGAGAGGCTATTATTCGAGCTCTTCTATAATGAGTGCTGACATTATTTGACGGTGCACTACATGATGGCACCAAAGGGACAAGTGGATTTTGTACAGGACAAGTAGATTTATGAAGCTACCTGTCCCATGGACAAGTAGATATTTTATTAAATTCCACACCCCTGTAGATCTACAAACCAATTTTGCCAAATCCTATATCATGGCATGAGGTCCAAAGAGTAAGCAGTTAACTCTTTCTGTTGGCATCAACAGTCTAAAACACACCAACACTTTTTCTTATATGGGGGTCACTTTTGCTGCTACAGGGTCCTGGACGCACAATGTCTCACAGAGCAGGTCTACACTGTCTAGGGTGATTGGCTTATTATGCAACTTATCCCAGCCGCTGGGAAGGGGTGCTATTAGTCCATTATTAAAAATTTACAAAACACAATGTACTCCGATTGCGTATGGAGCTGGGATATGGGCACCTCCAATTGTGAAGCTATTCAGATTGAAGAAAACAGGTTCTGTAGGAAGGTGCTGTCGGCCCCCATATTGTCCACTTCTTGATCTGCCATGAAGAACTGGGCTTACCATATATAAAAGACTTTATTAGATCAGGCCCCATATTACTGTGGCTAGCAGTTTGGAGCAACGTAGAGGCCAACTTGACAAGGAATATTATCAAGGACTGTATTGTGTGTGATTGGGGACTTTTAATCCCATGGCTAGCTAGAGTGGGGTATATTTTTAAAAAAAATTGGTTTGAAGCACATTTACACGGATCCTGAAAATATTGAGTTTGTAAACAAAATATAAGTGCAGCAAACCCTACATAACCTTGAACGTTCCACAAGATTGAACGAGGAAGGGAAGAAGTCGATCGTGGCAGTTTACTTGAATATGGTTGCAGATAGCCTGTCTACCAGCTGTCTCTTTATGACAAGGGGGCATTGTGAACAAAGTTTGCAGTCTTGTTTTAGGGCCGGTACACTGAAATACTTATTATGCTTCCCATTGGCTCCCAAATTAATCTTGATGTGATTTCCTGCCCTTGTGATGGGAGTTCTGGTCAGTCCATGCAGCACTTTGCACTTTTTTGTAAATTTTACTTGAGATACAAGAAGCACTTTCTACTCCAGCTCATTAAAAGACGTAATATTAGGGATTTCAGGGCTGCTTTTAGCTTTTTGTTACAAATGCCAGATGCTGAAACAAATTTACACTTAGGGTCTTTTTTGAGAGTGGTCGTTCGGGCCCGTCGCACATTGCACTTTGAGTAAGATGGTTTGGACGAATAAAAATTGTACTGACTATTAATTCTGATATAGGTTAGCTTTCTATACTGTGCCATAAGATCTATTTTATTTTGCATTTTATATGCTTTTAAATGTTTTAATCTGTACATTTTTCTTTTATGGATACTTGGGCATCTGAATAAAGATGTTTTGATTTGACTTGACAGCCAGCCCATTCCAGATATGACTGACAACAGGAGGTGCCCTCGCAATTGTGAAACTTAGGGCCCAATTATGATGTCGTTAGGTAACGGTCCCGAACGAAACAGTTCCGGACTAGTTTCCAAACGATTCGGGTCCTACGAGTCCAGATGATTGATAACGATGCTTCCCAACATCGTTCAGTCGGACTCGCATTGACTTCAATGGAAGCCTGTTTTCCGAACGAGAACACAGGCTCCAATTGAAAAAAGGGTTGGTTAGGGAAAACCTTATACCCTGTGAC
Source organism: Calotriton arnoldi (assembly GCA_963921515.1). Taxonomy (NCBI): domain Eukaryota; kingdom Metazoa; phylum Chordata; class Amphibia; order Caudata; family Salamandridae; genus Calotriton; species Calotriton arnoldi. Next base: position 98,476 of record CAWUFW010013788.1, on the reverse strand, counting down.
GGGCACCCCATGGTGCCTGCCACATTGTGCATGGTTGGGAAGAGGGGTCCATTGAGTACCCACACAGGCCACATTCGGATGCCTCCGGGTGAAGGGGGGCCCGTAACAGGCCCCCAAAGACTGATTCTGGCAGCCGTTTTATCTTGGTCAAACCAAATCGGAACGGCTGTCCGAATCAGTCATTGTAATCGTACGGAAACTGTGTCCATAGAGCTGTACGAATCGGCTTTGAAAGACTTGGGCTATCCGGATGCCTTTCAGAACCGATTCAGACTGCTCAAATGGTTTCCGGGCATCGTAATAGGTCGTTGGGTAATCTGTACAATTCGGTCGGAAACAAGGGTTCCGAATCGGATTCTGCAATACCGAATCCCATCCAGAGCCTTTTCTAACGACATCGTAATCAGCCCTTTGTCTTCTTTGAAAAAGGAAGTCTAGCACCCTGCCAACAAAACAAGAATGGGTGGAAGCAATGGCCCAGATAGTGGTGCATGAGAGACTGATATGCAAGGTTAATGACCAATTGCAGAATTTTCGGGATATTGGGGGACCATTTCATTCCATATGACTGATGACTGCCTGCAGGGTCGATGATATCTGCCCCAGAGCACTTGGTCCTAGAGATGTCATTATGACTGATGCTGCGAGATCCCTGAGCATATTTTTGATTCCTGCATTGGTGCTTATACACCTAAACTCGATTGTACCAGATGGTCAATGGTGCTGTGTTTTCATTTTCTTTTCCTGTCCTCCTATTTGTTTTCTATATATCCTCTTAACGTTCTGTGGAGATTATCAGATTTACTAAATAGCTTTTTATGACTGAGTGTCATCCAATGTTTCATATATATCTTACGGCATGAAAACCTAAACAACATTTTTAAAGCTTGATTCGAATTAGGGATTGATGGTTCATGTTTGAGGGAATAAGCTCAAATTTAATGATGCTCATAGTCCCTGTGCCATGACACTTCAAATGTTGTCGGATTGACAGGGTGTTAATATTTGATTCAAATGCACATTATACATTAAATAAAATGGAGACATATGCAACATCTAAATTGAAGTGAAAGTATCTGATATAATACTAAAGGAGTCTACAAGCTTGAAGAAATATATTAAATTACTTACTTATGCCTACTAACACTCCTGGGGTATAGGCAATCAACCAGGACTCTCCAGCCATCTCTGTCTTGGGCTTTTCTTTCAGTCTGACTCCAGGTGTAACCCATCTTCTTGCAGTCAGCCTCGAGGCCTCGATACCAGGTATTTCTTGGCCTTCCTCTTTTCCTTTTCATTTGAGTGTTCCAGGTGAGGGCTTGCCTGGTTGTGTTTGATGGAGGCTTGTGGAGGGTGTGACCTATCCAGCCCCAGCGTCTTTTCATGATTTTGTTATGAACAGAGAGTTGGAAAGTCTGCTGCTATGGGTCATTGTTGCTGATGATGTTTGGCCGGATCACTGACACAATATCACAATGAACAATATTGTTTAACAAAAATATTACGCCAAAAATATTGTTTCCAAAAGGTTTCCTTACCCTTAGAATGGTAAGTGAATAAATATTGAAAAAATATATCGCTTCACACTTATATCGTTAAGAAGCATACAAAAATATCACTTCTTAATATATATATAGTTTAAAGTAGTAAATCTTAAATATTTTAATATATACCATTAATAGAATGCTAGTGCAAAAATCTCACTGATATGGTGTCCTATATATAAAAATATACTGATATAAACACACATATATAAATGTGTATATATATATATATATATAGATAGATATATAATTTATCCAATCATTAAAATATATATTTTACATTATAATAATTTATTAATTGTTTTGTTTAATTCTGATGAGCAGAGATGAGCTCCAGATGATGAAGAAGGCGGGAATGTGAGAGAGCATGAAAGGTACTGTAATCATAAGATCACCAAGGGAACCATACAGAATCCGTCCATCTCATGCTATGCCAGATAACCGATGGGGAGCCAGGCAGTACTTCCTAGGCCTGAGTGAACTGAAGAGTTCCTGGGACCAAGTAGTCACTGCTTTTTAGCAGTGGTACCCTAACGCCTACAGCAAGCATGTCCTAACAGAATACATTATACAATGGAAATGAACCCCAGACCACAAGCTGCTTTCCTATTAGTTTCTTACCAAGACCAATTGCCTACCACGATGGACAGAAAAAGTTGTCCCTGCCATTGTTGCCTGCTCCATGTATGTCCAGGAAGATTCAATTGTGGATCCTCCTAACCAAACACTGACAACTTATACATGGAATATCAACTAGGCACACTTTATGGTGGTAGAGGAAGGCTGTATTTATCATATAAATCCAGGGAACAGTGGCTGGACTGAGATTCGGTGGGAAGCCTGGGTATCGCCTTGTATGATTGTTTTCAGCAGGGCCACTCAGGAATTCGGCCTTGGAATATTCAAGAGCAATGCTCACAAGGGTATGACAGGATATGAATACATTTTGGCAAAAATACAAGGGGAATCTCCATCAAAATCCCTGGTGGAGGGGGCGTGGCCGGGCAAGATGGCCGATCGGACGTAGCCCGTCTCGGCTCCCGGTCCGCGCACTGTTCTGGAGCAGACAGCAGCGGTCTTACCGCATCCCGCACGCTGCAAACCACTTCTGTACATAGCGGAGGATGTGAGGCATGGCGGGGGAGCCTTTATCCGCCTCCATCGCCGCAGGAACAGACCCGGCGAGGTCTGTCGTGAGACCAGCAGGCGCCTCCCAAAATGGCGGCTTTCCGACTGGGCTGAGAGATTCCGTCCGAAGCGGAGCGAGAAACCCCTGCTTATGAGTCTGCTTCTCGCCGTCGCAGTGAGCTTCACGGTAGGCGCGGCCATGGGGAATACTCCAGGGAAATTGCCCGGACTACAGCTTCTCCCGTGGACCACCGCAATGCCTGACCTTAAAATGGCGCCTAAGATGTGATTCAATGCCATATCACATCTTTGGTCCCTGTGGCCCCCGGGCCTGCTCCCTACCGAGCGCCGCCTCAGCGGGCATCACCGCCTCCTGCCTTTCTTCGCCCTGACTGCTGAGCGACTGATGCTCCATGGATGCCTTTACCACCGTGGGTGCCCTTTTCCTGCCAGTACCTGCATCCCCAAAATGGCGCCCGCTCCAGATCGGGAAGGGCTGTGATTGCGAGCTGGGAGCTGGGGTCGGTGGTTGCGGCAGGGCTCGAGTGAAACAACGAGCTGTGGCACTGATCCCTGGGTGAGACCTTCGCTGTGACTGGACTCCCTGCTACTAAGCTTTCCGAGGGGGGTGCGCTTCCACCTAGCGGCCCCAACTATACCGTAAGCCGCCTGGAGCAGCGAGCGGGGGTCCAACCGGCGTTGCGACACCTGCCTGCTGACGGTGCCTCGGCTTGCACCACTGGTCTGGCGGCGACCCCTTGAGGTGGAGGTTACCGCGTCCTGGCTCCCGAGCCTCCTTCCACAGGCATCGCCGTTGTGGGGGTCCTCCCGGGCCAGTCCGCATGCCGTCTAAGAGAGGGACGAACAAGACATCCAACAAGGTTTCGGACTTCTTTGGCCCATCAGATAAACGCCTGACGTTGCGCGGCGACGCTGAAGCTGCAGACATGGCCCTTACAAAGGCAGATCTCCTGTCCACGCTAAAGGATTTCAAAACTGAGCTGTGCAATGACCTCGCCCAGGACATTAAAACATCCATAGAGTAGCTGAGGTCGGACCTTACAGGGAGACTGACCTCCCTACAACAAGATGTCGACTCGGTGGGCACCAGAGTGCTCGATTTGGAGGCGCACCAGCAGGACCAGGAGAAGCTCTCCGCCGAACTGCGTGAAGATGTTCTGGCCCTCCAAGACCAACTCCACCAGACGCAGCTCAAGTCGGAAGATCTCGAGAATAGGGCATGGAGGGAGAACCTACGCGTCCGGGACCTGGCGGAGGGTGCGGAGGGGCCGGATCTTGAGGCCTTCATGGAGGGGCTTTTTGCGGAAGTCTTGGGTCCACAAACCCCCACAATAAAGCTGAAAAGGGTCCATCGTGTGGGAGTCCTGCAGCCCGGCGAGAGGAGACGTCCCCGCGACATACTGGCGAAATTCCATTCATACAAAGTTAAAGAGGCGGTGCTCCTAGCGGCCAGGTCCAAAGGGACTGCCACTTTCAAAACCACTCGTGCTCTATCTACCAAGATTTTTCACCGGCCACCCTGGCACGGAGGCAGATGTTCCGACCCATCACCGCCAAACTACGAGATGATAAAATCAGATACAGGTGGACCTACCCGTTCGGACTAAGTTTTGAGCTCAACAACAAACAGCGCCATGTCACCGACTTAAGAGAGGGCCTGGAACTCCTGGGTCTCCCGCCGGTTGAGACTGGCTCCGATCATGATAGCTCCCGAGAGGCTCTGCGGGGGCCCTCACAGACGACGGCATGGTTTATGGGCACACGTAGAGGCCGCAGATAAAATATCAGCGAATATATTCTAGACACGTACTGCTTTGTTTCTCGACCTCTTGAGGAATCGCTACTAACGAAAGCTCACACCGAATCTTACCACACCTGATTGTGCTATATGCTTGAGGGAGATGTTGAGAGTGGCCCGGTGGATTTACGGGTGATCTACTCCCAGCTACTTCCTACGACCCGGAACCCACCATAGCCCTGGGGTGTGGTCCCATGCCACTACCTGTACTTTGGGATTGCAGAACTATGGTCCACCTCTATACTTCCGAGCAGGGACTTTACTCCTTTCCCGCACGCAGCTCCGATGTGACATTTACGTCATGACCACTTAAGATGACTTCTGTGACTTACCTTCAGTCGGCGCGGACGGGGTCCTCGGACTCTTGGTCCCCCTAGTCCCTGTTGGGCAGGTTGCCCGCGTCCAGGGACCAGTTAGCGGCATTTTTGCTGCACTTTTTGTTACTGTTTGCTATGTTGTTTTTGAGGGTTGAGGGGGGGTAGGGAGGGTTATGGTGGCAGCTTTTTCATTTTATTCGCTACTGGTTTCTTTGTTTATTTCTGTCTCCACATGCGAGGTGCCAACATGGGGGATGGACACGCCTGGGGTGGTCTCGCCCACATATCCGGCTAGGTCGGCTGAAGGTGTCTCTGAGTTGTTCTCCTCTACTTTAGTGCAATGACGATCACTATCGGTTCCTGGAACGTTAAGGGGCTTAACTCCCCCCAGAGACGCCACAAAGTGTGGAAATATATTATAGACCATCACCTTGATATAGTGGCCCTCCAAGAGACACATCTGGCTAGATCAGAGGACTCACGCCTCTGTCACAAGCGCTACCCCCTAATATAAAAAGCATCTGCCCTAACGAAATATAGGGGAGTGGCACTCCTGTTTCATTCCTCCACTAAATTTCAACCTTTGGACTTCCGTTCTGATAAAGATGGCCGATGGGTTATGATCAAGGGTCGTTTGATGGGCAAGCTCTGCACCTTCGTAGCATTGTATGCACCTAACACGGGGCAAGCAGCATTTTTAAACACTCTGGCGGGGAAGATTCTGGACTTCGGAGCAGGGCCATTAGTAATCCTGGGCGATTTTAATCTGACCTGGCAAAGAGATCTCGACAGTACTCACACACACCACTCTGACCTGTGCTCCTTTACCCCCACCACTAAACAACACTTTCATGATCTAGGTCTGATAGACGCTTGGCGGACACTCCATCCTCACTCCCGTGACTACACTTTTTACTCCCACGTCCACCACACATACTCCCGACTGGACTACATTTTTGTTAGCCAATCCCTGCTGGGCGCTCTCCAAGCGGCTAAGATATTTCCTCTTTCCGTGTCGGACCACAGTCTCCTTTCCATTTGCGTTGCCTGGCACGGCAATGTCTCCACCACTCCTCGCTGTTTTTTCCCACCATCTCTCACACGCGATAAAGAATCTCGCACTAAATTGAGAGAAAGCATCACTGACTTTTTTGATCTTAATAAGCCTGAAGATACCTCAGAGTACACTAACTGGGACACGTTTAAAGCGGTCATCCGAGGGAAATGTATCGCCCTCAACTCAGCACTGAACGCACAGCAAACTAGGGAGCGGGAGGCGTTGGAAACTGAAGTGGCTTCTGTCGAGCGCAAGCATAAAGCAAACCCCACTCGAGATAATCTTCGCAAACTGACGGCTCTGAGGGGCAAACTTAGAGCTATATATAATAACAGGGCAGAATTCACGCTTCTCAAGCTCCGACACCTCTCTTACTCCCAGGGGAACAAGGTGGGTAGGCATCTGGCTAGACAGCTCAGGGGAAAACGAGAACGGGAATATATAGGAGGTATTCTTGGGCCCAGCAGGGAGACTACTTACAGGGATGGAGAAAAGTCAGAACTCTTTGGCTCTTTCTATGAGACTCTATATACAGGGGACCAATTAGATCCTGAAGCCCAATGTGAATATTTACGGACACTATGCCTCCCCCAGTTTTCGCCTGACTGGAATGAAACTCTTGCTGCTCCCATCACCTCCGAAGAGGTGAACGCTGCCATACAAGCACTTAGGCCCCGTAAGGCCCTGGGTCCAGACGGTTACACCTCTCTGTTCTACAAAGCTTTTGCCTCTGATATCATCCCGCACCTCACGCGCTTGTTTAATAGGATGTCGACAGAGGGAGAGACTACTGGATCATTATCTGAGGCTGTGATCTCTGTTATACCAAAACCCGGGAAGGACCCTCACTTATGCGCCTCCTACCGCCCCATCGCCCTACTAAACCTCGACGCGAAACTCTATTCCTCTATTTTGGCTAAACATCTGAATGACCTCATGCCGGACCTCATCCACCCGGACCAATCGGGGTTTATTAAGGGCCGGCAAACGCACGACAACACCCGCTGCATAGTTCACCTCATAGAGAAAGCTAGCAAACGACATATTCCCGCAGTACTGGTAGGACTAGATGCCGAAAAGGCTTTCGATTGGGTCGATTGGGTGTTTCTATTTACCACCCTCACGGGCTTTGGGTTCGCTCCTAAATTTCTCACTATGCTTCGGGCCAACTACATTCAACCTCGCTCCCGGGTGCAAGTAAATGGCATATCCTCATCCACCTTTTCTCATTCTAGAGGTACTCGACAGGGATGCCCCCTCTCACCCCTCCTCTTTGCCCTGAGCATCGAACCCCTAGCAGTGGCTATTAGAGCCAACCCCGACATTCATGGCATCCCCTTTAGTGGGGACTCCCATAAGGTTTCCCTCTTCGCGGACGATGTCCTCTTGTCGCTTTCCGAGCCTGAGCATTCTCTTCCCCACTTACAAAAGGAACTGGAGCGCTTTGAAGAGGTAGCAGGCTTTAAAATAAACATGGGCAAGTCATATATTCTTAACCTTACACTTCCGCCGGCGGAGGTGCACAGGCTCCAGCCCCTCACTCCCTTACAATGGGCAGCCTCATCCATACAATACCTGGGAATTCAGTTAACACCCAGGGTGGAAGGTTTATATGCTGCTAACTTCCCCCCCAGTCTCGCACGAATTCAAGAGGAACTCGCGAGGTGGAAGCCACTCTTTCTTTCTTGGCTTGGCCGCATACATGCTGTCAAGATGACACTCCTCCCTAAACTTCTCTACCCGTTCCAAGCCTTGCCGATAGAACCAGAAAGGGACTTCTTCCGCTGAATTAAATCTATGCTCCTACAGTTTATATGGCAAAAAGGACGTGCCCGCTTGTCGTTCTCTTTGTTGCGTCGCTCCCGAGCGGAGGGAGGAGTGGGACTCCCCGACATTCACTTATATTATAAAGCGGCGCAACTGAGAGTGTTAATTGAGTGGTCCAAACTGGAATCAGATAAACATTGGTTACATATGGACCGTAGTGTTGCAGGGCGGACTATATGGGACCTTGCTTGGCGCCCCAAACAAGACAAAACCAAGAATGCGTACTGTAGCACCCCCACGCGAACCACCCTGCGAGTGTGGGACTCTGTAGCGGGCGATGATAGATGGACTACTTTCCCCTCGCCATTTACACCGCTGCACTTCAATCCTGCCTTCCCCCCCGGCATGCACGAGGGGCCCTTTGATGCTTGGCGAGGGGGGGGGGTTGTCTTGCCTTGACACACCTATTTCACAATTATGACCCCTTGACCTTTGACAACTGTAGACGGGACTATGACTTGGATGACACGGAACGGTTCCACCATGCCCAGCTGCTTCACTGGGCTCTCACCCCAAAGGTACGGGATGCGGCCACTCGGCCGCCCACTAGATTCGAATCCTTCCTCTCCAAGACCACCACAATGAAAGGGGTGATATCGTTCATCTATAACTTTTTACTTACCACTGCCACCTCACCGCGCCCGCGATACATGGCTATGTGGGAGGGGATATTACAGCGCGATGTGTCGGAGAGAGACTGGTCCCATTTATGGTCCGACATTTTTAGATTTAATCACTCCGTGGACCTCCGAGAAGCCCACCTAAAGACCATGATGGATTGGTATCTCCACCCTTCTAGGCTTAAACAGATCTTCCCTAACACTTCTGACCGCTGCTGGAGAGGCTGCGGCCTCTTGGGTGATTTTCAACACATTTGGTGGGACTGTCCGACGATACGCCCCTTTTGGACAGAAATACTAGCACATATCAAAGACATTCTGGGGTACCCCATTCCAACTACTATAGCAGAGGTCCTTCTGGGGCTTCGAGACCCTACTTTAGAATACCAGACCCGTGCGGACAAGGCCATCATGTGGCTGTGTATAGGAGCGGCTAAGGTGACTTTGGCGGCCGCCTGGAAACAGAGGGAAGCCCCGGCGATCTCCCTTTGGCACTCACAGCTATGGCGGCTTCTTAGCCTGGAAAGAATGTCTGATATCTTTCAAGATAATTATAAGAACTTTGAATTCAAGTGGGGACCGCTAGTTGCCTTCCTTTCCAAGGGGCTCCTGTCAGCTGTCTGTCCCACTACGGTCCGCACATTACACCTCTTTCAATACTGATTACATTGCCACTACCTCCAGTTGATATTTTAGCTTTGGTTTTGCTGCCACCACTGTTTGGGAGGGGGGGTTTGGGTTCTTGGGCTCGGGGAGTTGGTTTTTAAATGCCTCGAGTACGCCTTACTAGATTTCCTCAGCTGGAAGGATGTGTTTAGATGTCATTCTAGACACACGTTGAGACGCCCAATTACAGTGCTTCTTACGGCTGATGCCACAGGGGACTGCCCGCACCCCCGCCTTGAAAGCCACTGTATCTTCCATTAGCATTTATTTTGGAATCGGGGCTGGGCGCCTCTTGGGTAATGTGTAATGCTTCACCATTTGTGTCTTATCGACAAGTTGCTGCTCACTGCGCTGAGCGGAATGATATTGATATCTTACGATGTACTTGGAAAAATCTAATAAACATATGTTTGAAAAAAAAAATCCCTGGTGAAAACAGCAAAAGAAGCACCTGGGAAAGTCAGAGAGACAACACAGGCAGCAAATGAGAAAGCTGAGGACATGGCTAGAAAGGCAACCTCCCAAAAGGAGCAGCAGTTTTTGTGATGAAGGATTTGGGACCATACCTGTGCTGGCAATAGGAATTCTCAGAGCTGTCATACAACCTCCCCCCCACCCCATGGGAAGGGCAAGTGTAAGAGGTATGGGTGCAGGTACTGCTGTGGAGCTCTCAGTGTGTGACAACTTCAATAAGAGCTTTTAAATACAGACTATTTCTTACAGTTTTATGCAAGTTTAAAATCAAAAAGACAGTAATTCTGAGAGAATCAACACCAAGAAGAGATAATTTTGTACTTTTTAATTTGATTAAAGATTTCCTTGGTACTAAACAAATAAAGCAAACAAACAAAAAAAGACATTTACAAAAAAATATTATAACAAATAAAATGTAAACAAATGCTATAAAGTTAGTTGGCAATAATAACTATTCCACTCCAGTTTAAGCAACAGTAAGGAAAGTGTAAGAATCGGGAGGGGGGGGTTACGAATTCTCACTCCAGTCTGTGCAACAGTAGGGAAAGAGTTGGATTTTGGAGGGGTAAGATTTACGATTTCCACTCCAGTCTGTTCAACAGTAGGGAAAGCGTTGAACTTTGGAGGTGTAAGATTTACTATTCTCACTCCAGTCGGTGCAACAGTAGGGATAGTGTTGGTCTTTGGAGGGGTATGATTTACTATTCCCACTCCAGTCTGTGTAACAGTAGGGAAAGTGTTGGACTTAAGTGGGGTTACATGTATTATTCCCACTCCAGTCTATGTAGCAGCAGGGAAAGTGTTGAACTTTGAAGGGGTAAGATTTACTTTTCCCACTCCCGTCTGTGAAACAGTAGGGAAAGCGTTGAACTTTGGAGGGTTAAAATCTACTATGCCCCCTCCAGTCTAAGGAACAGTAGGTAAACTACTTTACTTCAAACTTTTTACATATTTGAATAACTGTATTAACTCTGAAAAAATATAAAGCTCTTAATATAAACATTATTACTTATCAAAAATATATTTATATATATCTATTAAAAAAACAATTAGCCAATTTAAAAAATTCATAACGAATCCAATAATTAATTTTTAGTTATAAAATAATGGTTATGTAGTTATTACTTAATTAACTTGCCACCATATACCCCTACAAACCTAACAACACACCTAAAATATAAATGATTAAATAAGTGTAACACAATTTGCACAATTCATAGTCAATTACAGAACTAACAATTAATAATTAATTGTTTATTAATGATTACTTAATCAATTTCCCACCCACCCCTAAAAACCCAGCAGCCCACACCTAAAATATAACTAAAATATATAATTATCGCACAATTTACATGATTTTAAACCAATTTAATTATAACTTAATAATTATTATTTTTTAATCACTATTTAATTAATTTCCCACCTTATACTCCCTCAATCCTAGAAACCCACAACCAAAATATAACCAAAAAAAGCATTAATTAATATACAATCTTAATATTTACAGCAAAAATTAATAATTGTAAATTAATTACTCATGTATTATTAATTTGTGCTGTAAATATTAAGTTTGTATATTATTATTACTACTTAATTACCTTTCCACCTTATTCCCTTAAAAACCCAGCAGCCCACACCTAAAAATGTATTAAATATCTGATTATTACACAATGTACATAATGAATAATCACTTGCATAATTCATAGTAAATTAAAAATTCATTGTTATTTATTTATTACCTAATTAACTTCCCACCCTATTTCACCTCAAACATAGCAACCCACATCTAAAATAAAAGTAATTTAAATCAGAGTTACATAATATACAAAATTAATATCAATCACACACTTACTTAAAAATTAGGAATCCATTAATATTTAATTATTATTTAAGTATCCTCCCACTCTATTCCCCTACAAACTCAACAACCCGCTTCAACACTATAAATTCCTATTACCAATTAAATTAAAAATTCTAAATCACTCAAAATTACAAACTATATTTAAAAAATGGTATAACAATTATACAAACAATAATAACACATACAATTAATATATAGACTAAAACACACTAAAATGATTATAAATGATATTCTTTACAACTTTATTATAAAAAATATTAACAACAACGATATTCTTAATAACAATATTACTCACCTGAAAAAAACAATATTCTTGTCAATGGTATTTCTGCACCACGATATTTTTGTATCACAATATTTTTTCCCATATTTGTGTCTCCCAATATTTAAAGCTTGATATTTTGTACAAATACCATTTGCCCAGCGGCTTGGAATAATTTTCCTCAGACAAGTGTTGATGAAGGTCTGGACTTTTTTGGTGGTGGTAACTGTTGTTCTCCATGTTTCTGCTCCATGCAAAAGGACCAATTTTACATTGGTGTTAAAAAGCCTGACCTTGGTTTGCAGCGTTAGGTCCTTGGAGCTCCAGATCTTCTTAAGCTGAATGAAGGCAGCCCTTGCTTTTCCGATTCTTGCCTTGACATCAGAATCTGTGCCGCCCTGCCTGTGTATGACACTGGCCAGGTAGGTGAAGGCCCCAAGCTCGTCCAGTGCATCGCTTACAAGAGTAAATGCAGATGTGCTGGCCGTATTAGCCTTTAGGATCTTGGGTATTCCCCTGTGTGGATATTAAGGCGAAGTTGTGCTGATGTGACTGCCACATTTTCAGTCTTCTCTTGCATCTGCAGATGGGTATGAGAGAGTAAGAAAAACTCACAAAAGAAAGGGGTGAGAGGAAAAAGCTCCCTCTTCGACCTCCCGCTCAATACTATGATATCACAAACAGAAGAGGGATAATAACACAACGTGCGGGTGGTTGAGTGTAGGGGAAATGCACCAAATTGATAAAACTGCCCTCACACACAGCAAGCTGTGTCATGCTTCATCATAGGGCTGCTAACACACCTCCGCGTCAGCCAAACGCTGGAGGTGGAGCAAAAGGGAAGGGGAAGACAATACAACATACAGTGTCCGATCACAGGTGAGAAAAAAGAGCAGCAAAAGTGATGTAAAACTGGTATCAAGGGATCCTAGTCATCAATTTAATATTAGGTCCCCTGGCCAGGTTTAAAACAAAGAATGTGGATGCTAGGTTGGGGAGCTTATAATGAGACGCCAACCCCTCCACTCTGCTAAAATGTCGACATGTTTCAGCCGGCACAACTAATACCCCGGCTTTCCTCAGGACTCTCACCACTGTGATCCCTGGATGCTCACCCTCACTCCTTTGAGTCCAGAAGTAAAGGGGATGTCACCTTCCCGAGTCAATGCTTGGTTACAAAAAGTTGTGGAGCCCCTCGCATTTAGAGAGGAACCTGTAAGTGATTAAAAAGACATAAATAACAAGTGATGTGTTGTGAGCTGTACCCTTTATACAACAATTAATAAAAGAAATTTAAAAAAAATATATATATGGTGCATGACCACCACACCCTCATGTCGCCCGACTGTGATCTATGGGTGCATGCCCATACAATTTATTCACGAGGGGGTTTATTCAACAATTTTATGACTCCCCAATAAGTCACGCTCAATCGTATTTGATAGAAGAAATGTTTTCCAAGCACTTAGTAGTAAACCAAGCTTATTGTAGTGCTCACTTATGATGTATCAAAAGATATAACATACATGGGCCTCAAGAGCTCAAAGATACCACATTCAACCGATACCAGTTATTTATTATGCTTACCGAGTTTATTGGATTTTTAAACTCGAACTGGCGGGGGAGTGAGAACAGCTTCCTATTCGCACTCTCTGTAGAGAAATTAAACAAGTAAAACAAGTATAAAAACCCCATGACCGAGGTGGTCAATGGCAACATCACTACCACTGCACACAGGGAGAGACCCTCAAACCCGGGCGGCTTCTACCAGCATTATATATGTCTCTATCCCTGTAAATTAGATGCCCGCTCCACGGGGTCTGATTAGAGACCAGCCAGTTACTTAGGTGCTATTACACAGAGGCCGTTATTCGAGTAAGTGAAGCTCCGGTATTTAGTAAATACATGATCGTTGACAAGTAGTTCAAAACTTCCCATCTAATGTGTCGTACCGAGTACAAACACACCCCCCATCTCCTAGGCAGTGACCCCTCACATCTACCCTTCCCCTCACTCCCATATACTATCTCGCCCCGCTTACTGCTTTCAAGGTCAGCTGTTGCCAAGACACAGTTTGTCTCTCCCCGTCCGCCGCGAAGAACATTTTGGCGGTGTTTCCCGAGTCCTTCTTTAAGGGAGTTGGCTCCACCCCTCGTGGCGTGCTCACCCATGTGAGCGGAAACAACCAGTGGAGTTGTTGAGTCTTTAGATTTTCAAAAAAAAAAAATCTAATTTTTAACAGACCTACCCCACCCTAGTAATACTTAATAATCGTTCCCTTCCCCTGTTTAATAAACCTTCCTCCCCTTCCTTACAACAACCCCCCTGTTTTTCTTGCCCCTTTTCCTCACTATTCTTATCACTTTTTATATATAGTTTCTTTTTTCCCGTAGGTCATACCCTTCTCTGATTGCCCCCCGTTATGTTTTGTTTGCCTGTCTCTTTCACTCATGGTCCCTTGATCGGCCCAACCGGGGTCCGGTCATCCTTCCGCAGCAGATTTTATGTTTTGGGTTCAGTGGGTATATTTACTGTGGAACTCATAGCGGAAGTGGTTTCGGGAGAACGACTCTGAATGAGCGTTCTAGTTGTTGTGGCCGTCTGGTTGTTTCCGCTCACATGGGTGAGCACGCCACGAGGGGTGGAGCCAACTCCCTTCAAGAAGGACTCGGGAAACACCGCCAAAATGTTCTTCACGGCGGACAGGAAGAGACAAACTGTGTCTTGGCAACAGCTGACCTTGAAAGCAGTAAGCGGGGCGAGATAGTATATGGGAGTGAGGGGAAGGGTAGATGTGAGGGGTCACTGCCTAGGAGATGGGGGGTGTGTTTGTACTCGGTACGACACATTAGATGGGAAGTTTTGAACTACTTGTCAACGATCATGTATTTACTAAATACCGGAGCTTCACTTACTCGAATAACGGCCTCTGTGTAATAGCACCTAAGTAACTGGCTGGTCTCTAATCAGACCCCGTGGAGCGGGCATCTAATTTACAGGGATAGAGACATATATAATGCTGGTAGAAGCCGCCCGGGTTTGAGGGTCTCTCCCTGTGTGCAGTGGTAGTGCTGTTGCCATTGACCACCTCGGTCATGGGGTTTTTATACTTGTTTTACTTGTTTTATTTCTCTACAGAGAGTGCGAATACAAAGCTGTTCTCACTCCCCCGCCAGTTCGAGTTTAAAAATCCAATAAACTCGGTAAGCATAATAAATAACTGGTATCGGTTGAATGTGGTATCTTTGAGCTCTTGAGGCCCATGTATGTTATATCTTTTGATACGTCATAAGTGAGCACTACAATAAGCTTGGTTTACTACTAAGTGCTTGGAAAACATTTCTTCTGTCAAATACGATTGAGCGTGACTTATTGGGGAGTCATAAAATTGTTGAATAAACCCCCTCTTGAATAAATTGTGTGGGCATGCGCCCATAGATCACAGTCGGCGACATGAGGGTGTGGTGGTCATGCACCATATATATATATTTTTTTATTTCTTTTATTAATTGTTGTATAAAGGGTACAGCTCACAACACATCACTTGTTATTTATGTCTTTTTAATCACTTACAGGTTCCTCTCTAAAAGCGAGGGGCTCCACAACTTTTTGCAACCGAGCATTGACTCGGGAAGGTGACATCCCCTTTACTTCTGGACTCAAAGGAGTGAGGGTGAGCACCCAGGGATCACAGTGGTGAGAGTCCTGAGGAAAGCCGGGGTATTAGTTGTGCCGGCTGAAACATGTCGACATTTTAGCAGAGTGGAGGGGTTGGCGTCTCATTATAAGCTCCCCAACCTAGCATCCACATTCTTTGTTTTAAACCTGGCCAGGGGACCTAATATTAAATTGATGACTAGGATCCCTTGATACCAGTTTTACATCACTTTTGCTGCACTTTTTTCACACCTGTGATCGGACACTGTATGTTGTATTGTCTTCCCCTTCCCTATTGCTCCACCTCCAGCATTTGGCTGATGCGGAGGTGTGTTAGCAGCCCTATGACACAGCTTGCTGTGTGTGAGGGCAGTTTTATCAATTTGGTGCATTTCCCATGAGAGCGTAAGGCCAGGACATCTGCAAAGTCCTGGTTGTCGAGCTGCTCCCAAGGTGTCCACTGGATCCCATTTCTTCTGCTTGCTGTGAATGTCTTCATGATCCAGTCTATGGCTAGCAGGCAGAGAAAAGGCGAGAGCAAACAACTCTGGAAGACTCCGATCCTCACTTCGAAGGTTTTTGTGACTTGTCATTCTTGTACTATCCTGCAGGTCATTCCCTCGTAAGAGTTCCTGCTGATTCTTTCGAGTTGATCTGGTACATCTTAGTAATGGAGGAGTTTCCAAAGGGTCTCCAGAACTTCTTGACAATCCAGACATGTTCGATCTGATTCTCTTTTGTATGGTCTGGTGACACGCACATTGCCTTGTGTATTCTTTTGTGTGGGAAAACACTACCGCCTGTCACCAGACTGTTCAGGGCACAGAGATCTGTGAGCTTTTCACCATTCCCGTTCATGTTGCCAAGGCCATCTATACTATATATATTAGTATTAAATGAGTAATTACAAATCATTGCATAAAAATTACAATATTACGAAATTGGAAATGGATGTATACATGGTTTTAGAGGTGTTAGACCAGGCATCCTTGGTGTGGTTTTCCCCTTAACTTTTTGTCCTTTTAGAACTTTGCGCATTATACCACTGCTAACAAGTGCTAAAGTTCTTCTACCACTCCTTAAAACATGGTAGAATTGGCTTATACCCTACTGGCATATTTAATTTACTTGTAAGTCCGTATTAGAGTGGCGCTACCTGCACCCAGGGCCTATAAATTATATGCTACAAGTTGACCTGCAGCACTAATCGTGCCACAGTCTTAGGTAGCCCTCTAAATATGTCTCAGGTCTGCCATTGCAGCTGGTGTGTACAGTTTTTAAAACTGCCATTTTGTCCTGTCAAAAGAAACCTTTTGCCAGGCCCAAACTTGCCTTTTTAATATATGTCACCCCTAGGGTAGGTGTAAGGACATGTAATGCTGGGAGCATGGAATGTAATGAGGTCACTGCTGACCTAGTGGCAGAATGTTGGCAATCTGAAGAAGATGCAGCCGGTGAGCGTTTAGCTCAGCTGGGGTTGCTGTCAAAGAATAAATACTTGAACTTCATGAAGACTCCTTGAATCATTACACTGGCGACGAGTTGGAGGAGTTATATGAGCTGTGCAGGGGACAGACGGACGGCATCTCCACCAATGGAAATACAAATTGAATGATATTCAGGCAAGTTGTAATATATCCTGAATCAATGTACAGTGTTTACGAGTCCTTGATAAAAGGTTAACTTTTGGCAGTAGAAAAAAAAGAAATAGAAGGATACTTGTGGCAAAGGAAAAGACTATTCGGCAAGACGTGGAGATTTTGACTAACTGTTACATTGCCGTGTGAAACGTGACTAACATTTCTACAATAATGTCTAGTTTCCCTACGAAATTGATATCGTCATTGCCTCTTAATTACATGTGGATGTGCTATATGTTGAATAGCTGTGGGCTTTTAGTTACCGTTACCAATTTGGTGACTGGTAACGGTGTCTTGCATGCAGTGTGCCGGCGCACGAGTCGGCTCGTGAGCTTTATCTCAGCGCGTGCATTGATGCGCGAGGCTCAGAGCGCGTGGATCGGTGGCACAATCAGCGAGATTTGAGCGCGTTGGTCGACGCGCGAACTCCAACAATTGACACTCTCGGCTTGTGTATCGGCACACATCAGACTCGCATACTGATTTGGCAGTGGCTGATTCCTACCGTCGAAATTACAGTGTGAGCACCGGCCAAGAGCCACTTACCCGCGACAGTCAGCCTGGTTCTTGTCTTCTTGTCTGTTCCACCAGTGATGTCTGGGACCATTAGAGGAAAGGACGATCTCTTCTTGTCTATTTCCTGCAGTGACGTCTGAGACTATTAGAGGAAAGTGCATTACAACACAAAAACAAGACTTCTCAACAAGGATACTTGGATTTCTTGTTGAGGAAAAGTGGATTACAACACAAAAACAAGACTTCTCAACAAGGATACTTGGATTTCTTGTTTTAATTTTTTGTGTTGGTTTATTATAGCAGTTTATTGTATTGATTGTTATTTTAAATATTTATTTTAGTTTCTTGTGTTGGTTGTATTACAAGAATAGCAGATCAATCTATGTCTTCACCTCCACCTTTCTTATCCTCTCCTGGGGATCCACCTGTGCCAGGGAAACAATGGAAGAAGCTGTTCTTTATGTATATGTTGGCTATTGGTGGTGATCGCTACGGACCTCTTAGGCGGCAAGCAATTTTACTTCATCATTTAGACATTGAAGGGAGAAGAATATATGAAGACTTACCTGAAGTGTCTTTGGGTATGGGTGATGGACAACCAAATAATGTTTATGATATGTCTATACAAATGCTTGATATTCAATTCACTCCCAAAACCAATTTAGTATTAGAACGACATAAGTTTGTCTCTAGGATACAAAGGCAAGATGAAGACATAGCATCTTATGTTGTAACGTTGAGGGGTTTGGCATTGTCGTGTCGCTTTGAACAATTGACTGATTCCTTGATCAGGGATCAAATAGTCAGATGTACTAATAACAAAAGAATTAAAGAAAGATTGTTGATGAAGGATCCCAATTTGGAGGAAACCATCCAGATTGCCAAAGGGATGGAGCATACAGCGATATGGTTGAAGGAAATGGACAATGCAGTAAGTGAGAAAAGGAAGCTCTTATTGGCGAAGTGGGGGTGGTGCAAGGAAAAGGGAAGTTTGATGTAAAAGGAATAAGTGAAGGGAAACCTAAGGGTGAAGTTGAAGTTAAGCAAAAGAAAGGAGATTGGAGAGAAGTAAAAACATGTTGTTGTGGTGCTCCAGGGCACATTGCATCTAGTGAAAGATGTGCTGCCAAAAGTGCAGTTTGTAGAAAGTGTGGGAAGAGAGGTCATCTTGCAAAGGTGTGTAGAACCAGGGTAGAGTTCAGGGATGCTAGAAGAGTTCAACAAGTTGATCGACAATTGGATGATTCTTGTGAAAACATTCAGGAATTAATTTCAACTGTTGAAATAATTTCCACTGTGGATGGTGAAGCACATGGTGGAAGGGTGATAAGGAATTCTGATGAATGTGGTGTGAAACTAGAAAGCACTGACAAGTTGGAGAAGCCTCATTGTCGTGTGCTCTTGGAAGAGGTGTCTGTATGAGTCTTAGCAAGACTCTGGTAGTTTATTCACCTTGATCTCCAAGGAAAGGTTTGAGAGCAACTGGAAGTGTACCAATAATCATTCCTTATGTAAATCAGACATAAAAGCTGTTGGATATGCAGGAAGGAAGATAGAGATCCTAGGAATGAAATGGTTAACTATTGGTTTCAAGGGTAAGGAGGTGTATGGTAGAGTGTACATTGCTGACTATGGTTCAGATTTACTGGGGTGGCGTCATCAGCGAGATTTAGGCATAGTCATCAATCCCAATGCCTCTGAACCGGTGATGTTAGCTGAACAAGATGAAGTGAAAGAAGTGAGTGGAGGTGGTCATGATGATGTTATCGAGAAATACCCTGAAGTATTTTCTGATGAATTATGGTTATTGAAAGGGTTCTCGCATAAGATCGTACTAAAAGAAGGAGTAAAACCTGTAGTACATAAAGTAGGACATGTTCCTAACGTCATAAGGCATCTCTTGAAAGAAGAACTTGATAAACTATTGGAGCAACAAATTATCAAACCCATTGAGTCTTCTCAATGGTTTGCACCAATTGTGGTGGCACCCAAGGCTGAAGGGAAGATTTGTTTATGTATTGACCTACGTGATTTGAATAAATGTATTTGGGTGGACAGACAACCACTCCCTAACATCTTAGAAATGTTAACAATGGAAGGTGGGGGAGTTGTGTTCAGTGTCCTAGATATGTTGTCTGCTTATCACCAGGTAGATTTGCATGCACAATCTAGGCATTTAATGTCCTTTGTTGCTCCCTTGGGTGCGTTCCGTTACAAGAGGATGCCATTTGGCCTAGCCTCGGCCTCTGCGGTTTTCCAGAGAATAATGTAAACTATATTTGGTGATTTAAATCATGTACTATGTTTCAAGGATGACATACTTATTGTGGGAAAAAATATCTTTGAACATGATAAATTGTTCGAGGAGGTAATGGTGAGATTGCGGAAACATGGCTTGACTGTGAAAAAAGAGAAGTGTCAAATCAGAAAGGAAGAGGTGACTTATCTGGGACATACAATTAGTGCCAAGGGTATAAGTCCGAAAAAGAGCATTGTGGCAGCGATAGAGAATGCAGATAGACCACATACTAAGGAAGAATTAAAATCGTTCTTAGGACTAGAGGAGTACTGTGCTAAATTTGTGAAGGAGTTTAAGGAAATTGTAGAGCCTTTAAGGAGACTGTTGAAAAAAGGAGTTGAGTTTGCATGGAGTGGAGAGTGTGAAGATGCATTTTTACACATAAAAAAGAGTATTACTCATGCTCCTACATTGGGGCATTTTGATGTGGCAGCAAAAACGTACATCACAACGGATGCTTGTAAGGTAGGAATTGGTGCGGTGCTGACACAAGTTAAAGATGGCATTGAGAACATAATTGGTTTTGCATCTAGAATGTTGCAAGGAGCAGAGACTACATATTCTGTGATTGAAAGAGAGGCCTTAGCCTGTTGTTGGGGAATCAATCGCTTCAGGTTTTATGTGTGGGGAATTCCCTTCAGACTGAGAACGGATCACAAGCCATTGACGTATATTTTCAAAGGTGGAAGAGGTTTGGAGGGGAATGTTACACCTCGCATCACTAGGTGGTTGCTATCAGTAATGGATTATAATTTTGAGATAGAGTTTGTGAAGGGCAGCGAGAATGTGGTAGCATATTTTCTATCAAGGGTGCCAGTGGATGTGGAGGCTGAGGACGTAATTGCTGAGGTGGTCTCCAGAACTGAAGTGTTTGCCAATGGGGAATTGGCTATAATTGCTGATGAGTGGACGGCTGCAAGGGAGGAAGATGTTGGAATGGATGAAGTTGAAGCAAAAATTGTACACGGTTGGGGAGAAATTGATGGAATGAGTGGTGAGTTACGTGAGTATTTTAAGGTCAAAGAAGAACTGAGCATAGCTGGTGGCAGGCTGATGAGGAGAGGTCAGTTTTCTCCTCCCAAGTGTATTCGAGCCAGAATTCTCGATTTTGTTCATGAGGGACACCTGGGATGGGGAATTTTGAAAAGGAAGGTTAGGCAGTCATTCTGGTGGCCCGGTATGGATCAGGACGTGGAAGAGAAGGTGAAGAATTGCTCAATGTGTGCAAACAGTGATAATACCAAAGTCATTAGAGAGCCTCCATTAGATTAGACCACAAAAAGTACTCCTCTGGTACGTAAATCGTATCCACGATTTACCTCAGGTGGACCCTGATACAACAGTGATGGGAAGTCCCTATGTGAAGCTATAGATAGTAACCCACTAGGGAGTGGGGAAGGAAACAAATCCTTTTGTTTTATTTACTCTCACACACCCTAGTGGTGTCATGCTTTATCATCGGGTCACCCTGACGCCTAAAGGTCAGGGTGGGCTCAACCATATTCCAGGGAGCTCTTAGTGATATTATTGGCCAGGGGGAATTAAAGATAAAAAATCCACAGGCAGATGCCAGTTTCCCTTTAATCTTGGATCTGTCAGGGATATTAAAAATAGAGATAAAAGGGTCAATTAGGGTATTATGGTCCTAAGACCCTAGTGCCAACATGTTTCAGTCCGCTTTCGCCCCTAAAGGGTGCTGGACTTTCTTCAGGGCAGTGAAAACGCCCTCCCTGGAAAGAAAAACAATAACAAGGGAATTTCCCTATACTGCTATTTATAAAGGGCAGGTAGTTGCTCCTTTTCTCGACAAGAGTATTTTATCTTTTCTGATGCTCCATCCCATTGTGGGAGAAGGTGTGCATCTCAAGGGACCTCACGTAGTAAAAAGGGGGTAGCCCTGTGTTCACACAACCGTCAAGGGTCCTGCCCCGCTCCGTAAAGCCCAGGGACCCACGCCGATCAGGTTACGGAGCGGGGCAGGACCCTGTATCCAGTATCCAGGTTAGGATCAAGAAGTAAATTCATTCTAATGCTAGCGGATTACAACACTAAGTGGTTTATAATCAAGGATGTTGGGGAAGTGAACACCTCAACTATTATCGAGTTTTTGGAGGAAGTCTTCGTGGAGGAAGGAATACCGAAAAAAATTGTGTCAGATAATGGGGTGCAATCCGTTACGAGGGAAATGACAAATTATCTCTCTGGCATGGGAATTGTGCATGAGAAAGTGACTCTTTTCAGACCTCAAGTCATCGGGTTGGTTCAGAGAGTAAACCGGTTAGTGATGGACAGTATACAACTGTCCCTTGCTGATCATCTTCCGTGGAAAAGGGAGTTGAGGAGGATGATGTGGGCACATAGGACAAATCCCCATTCTGTGACAGGTGTTTCTCCATTTGTATCCTTAAAAGGAAGGAAACCAGGGGTAAAAGAATACCCTGTATGGCTGAGGGGAGTAGCAATGGAGATTGGGTGGTCGTGAGGAAAAAAGGTTTGTTTGCAAGGGTGAAAGCAAATATTCTGCTCCATGCAGGGTGAAGGAGGTCAAACACAGTGTGGTGGTCCTGGAGAATGGTGTCACAAGGAGTATGGGTGATATATGTAAGGTTCGGGGATAGTGCTCCTAATGTGTCATTAGGAGCCTAATGTGTCATTAGGAATGTAGGGTTTTGTTAAGATGTTTTATTATTGTTAGGTATGTTATTCCTGTGTTTCTGTGTGAATATTATAAGGGGGAAGATATGTAAGGACATGTAATGCTGGGAGCATGGAATGTAATGAGGTCACTGCTGACCTAGTGGCAGAATGTTGGCATTTTGAAGAAGATGCAGTCGGTGGGCGTTTAGCTCAGCTGGGGTTGCTGTCAAAGAATAAATACTTGAACTTCATGAAGACTCCTTGAATCATTACAGTAGGCCCTGTACAGCCAAGAGGGCAGGGTGCAGTGTATTTAAAAAGTTGGACATGCACTTTTAAGTTTTACATTTCCTGGTAGTGAAAAACTCAAATTCCTTTTTTACTACTGCAAGATCTAGCTTTCCCATAGGATAACATTTGAGTTACCTTAATACATTTAATAAGATGCAACTTCCAAATGAGAGCATGTTGACTAGTTCATGTTTTTTGTCTTTGGAATTGTAACAAAAAATACTCTATTATCGTAAAGTCAATCAATCAATCAAATGGGATTTGTAGAGCGCTGATTATCACCAGCGAGGGTATCCAGGCACTAAGGGTTACTGCTGCTGGGTGGAGTCAGTCGAGCAGCCAGGTAGGTTCCTGGGAGGAGCACTTGGTGGGGTCAATGAGAGGTGGGAAGCGAGAGGGAAAGCAGCGCTGAAGGCTTGGAAACAAGTGGGAAAAATGAAGAAATGTGGTTAGGAGGAGGCATAATGTTGGAAAAGGAAGAGGGATAGGAGGAGGCAAGAACGAAGTAAGAGGGAGGCAAAATACTGGCAGAAAGAAATGAGTTAGAAGGAGGCAAAATACTGGGAAAAAGAAAGCAAGTTAGCAGGAGGCAAAATCCTGAAATAAAGAAACAAGTTAGAAGGAGGCAAAATACTGGAGGAAAGAAAAGAGTTACAAGGAAGCAAAATACTGGAAGAAAGAAACTAGTTGGAAAGGGTTACAGTGGAGCGCTCAAGCTGGCAGCTGCTGTGGGGAGTTGGCCCAGGGACCAAATTTAAAATTGCAATTTTGAAAATGCTACTTTTAAAAAGGACACACGACTGAGTGTAGCTGACAGTTGGATTTTGTCTATTCCTCCTAGACAGTCATACACAATAGAGAGCTTAGGTGTGCCTGGATGGGTCATTACTGGCAGCATGGAAGGGTGGAGCTGGGCAAAGCCCTACTTACACTTGCATAAGCTGTTTTCTGGCTCCACACAAAGAGCTGCATACCCTTTGTAGTTAATCTGGAGCCAGGGCAAGAGAGGGTGAAATCCTGTGCACCTCAAAGGGAAACCTATAAAAGCTTCTCCCACTTCAAAGGAGACACCCGGTATAAATGTTGGACCTCAGGCCAACTCTTCAGTACACTTCTGGACTTGGGGATACTGTGCAATGAAGAAGGAATCCTGTGCTTCTGACAGAACTCCCACACTGCTGAACTATTGCCCTACTTCCTTGCTGGATTGTTGCCCTGCTGCTATACCACCCTCCTCTCTGAGTCAGAAGGATTCGACCCGCACATGAACCCAGGACTACCAGAGAGACTCCAAGGTCTATGCTGCTGTCCTCCCGCTTAGAGCCATGGGGACATAACAGGTTCCCAACTACCTGACCCAGCCGCCCAGATCCAGCTGGAGCAAGCCCCTGAACCCCAAGTGCTTTCTCTCAGGTCCTTGACCCTTCGTGTGGCCTCAGAGAGGGTGGAGTGAAGGTTTTGGGCTCTTCGCGATCGCGAACTGGCCCGTTGGTGCCAAAACCTTGTCACACACACAGCCCACCAACGTGAAGTTCCGTCAACCTGACTCTTCACTTTATAGCATCGACTGCTCGTGGGGAGCGCCACAGTGAAGCTCCGGCCTGCCCTCTCGTGAGGGTACCAGGATCTTCGCACTACAGCGATGACCATCCATGATGCCAGGCCTGCTCTTCATGCTACATCGACAACCGTCCACAAAGCTTTACTGCTTTTCATGGCCCCCTCCAACACAAATAGGGCTCTGGCACTGAACTGAGAAGGTAACTTTTCACCTGAACTAAACTGGTCCCTGTATCCGACCCGCGTTCCAGCTCAGCCCGCCTGAACTTGTGACTATCTCCCGGTCTCGCACGACCAGATAGCCACAGGTGTTACGTTAGGCTTTTTGGTGCTATTTTCACCTAAATCTTTAAAATTTCGCATCTCTGTTTCTACTGATTCGATTTATTTTTGTTTTGGTCTTGATTTATTTATTAAATTGTGCTGTTTTTCTAATATGGTGTAGGATTTTTCTTGTTTTGTGTTTTTGCTTTTTTACTGTTTGAATTGCTGCATAAATAATTTACACATTTCCTCTCAGTTAAGCCTTGCTGTTATGTGCCAAGGCACAGTTTAATATGGGGTTTGTTTGTGCATCACCCTGACAAGGATTGTGGTTGCCGCTCGAGTAGGGTCCACCTCCTACAACCAGTAACCCCATTTTTCACAAGGGGATGTTAACATTTAGTTGTTTCAATTTTTACTTACTTCTGTGGAAGCCTATTTTTAAAAAATACATAGAAATAAGTAAAATGTGTCCTCTTGCTTGCAGTTAATCACTGTAATGGCAAGAAAGGAGCCCTACTTTGAAAAAAAGGAAATCACCATCAGTCAGCCATGAGTAGCTATACCAAGAAATTACTGTCTCAAAGTGCACTCTGCACAGAGGCATTTTATTTTTACCAGTTCCAGTGTGGTACTGTTATACCAGCTGCTCAGCCAGTGTGACTGTGGTGGTGGAATGTTGGTGTGTGAGGTGGCAGTGGAATGTTGGTGAGTGAGAGAGTCAGTTGGCGGATGGGCTGAGCAGCAGGAATGCTGCTCCTGGTGGGGCTCTACTTGATAACATCTATCCTAAATAAATCTACTTACTTAATATACTTGGACTACGAGACATCTTCTTTCTACAACATATTTTGGTGACGATTTTACCAAGAAGAACCTGCGTGTGCCACCTGAAGGTAAACTATGAAGCCTAAAGTAACTTGAAATTAAAGAAGAAAAACCTTCAAGAAGCTCCTCCTGTACCTAAGTTTGGCGTTTACAGCAAGCTGGCAGCCCTTAGCCCCACCAGTGACCACAAGACCGGTCGGCCCCTACCCGGGCTTGCCAGTTCCTGCTGGACTTTCCCTCATACTGGCTGCTGTAACCTTGGAAGAGGTGTCTGTGTCAAATTACCTTGGGAAAGTGTATCCATCAATATGAGTTTCCCGTGGAGCAACATGAAGAGTGTTTGGGGTGCTGCCACTTGAAGAGGTGTCCTTATCGTGTAGTGCAACAGTCATCCAGAGGAGTTTCTCAGAGTATCTACCAGTGTGCGCTTTCACCATACCGTGTCCCTAACAGCCTTGAGGAAGAAGGAGCTTCTCTCTCTCTTTGTGGGAAGTACGTTTCTGACACTCTTCCTTGCACTGTCCTGTAGAGTGACTAGCCTGCTGAGCTGTGTCTTATGTATA
The DNA here is from genome assembly GCA_963921515.1 of Calotriton arnoldi. Lineage (NCBI taxonomy): Eukaryota > Metazoa > Chordata > Amphibia > Caudata > Salamandridae > Calotriton > Calotriton arnoldi. The sequence continues at coordinate 72,646 of CAWUFW010013788.1, read as the reverse complement.
CTCGGATGTTCTGTCTTGCTGCTCAGAGGATCTACAGTGTTTGTATACGTGAGTGGACTTTGCCTTTCTTTGTTGCCTGACTGCAGAATGGCATTGGTTTAAATCTTGCGTGAGTGAACTTCGCTGTGGTGCATTGGACTTATCTCCCACCACCTTGTCTGTGCCGAATATTGCATGTGCTGTGGATTACGTGTGACATTTTCACTGTGGCCTTCACACTGGCAGCAAGGGTGGTTTCGTCGTAACATTATAGATGATGTTTTATCATTTTTCAACCACCAGTGGGATCACCATGGCAGTTCAACTGCCACTGTTTTGTTACTGCCACTGTTTTGTTTTTTTAATTATGGCACGAACGAGTCAAGTGACGCTCGCATCCGCATACCTTCAGCTTGGGTCTCACGTGGACTTCCTGCAGCTCAGTTTTCCTACGATCCAGGATCCTTCATTTGTGATGTTTCACCTTCCTACGTGTCTGCACACCTGTGTGGCAACGTTTGGCTTATGTTCGCTCCTGGAGCCACTCGACGCACGCAATGCATGCGTGCCGCCATATTTGAATTGGTAGCAAACTTCAAACATCGGACTTTCTCAGTACGCCCGGTTGTGCGATCTTCTTTGGAGCTCACTGCCAGAGTGAGCATGCATAATCTTTCCTACACATGTTCAGTCTTCAAAGGGGAAAATAGTTAAAAAAAGGCACTTTTAAACATTTTCGACTGCCTTCTGTCTTCTGTACTGTCCAATTTGTGTCCTGTTAAATCTCACCCTGCAACAGGAGCAAACAGGGGGATGTTTCATTTTATTCTAGCTAAAGTTCGGTTCTGCCTTTCGTCACAACTATAAAAAAAAAAAATTTTTGATTGCCATTTGGTAAGTGTTTTTTTTTTTTTTTTATTGAGCAGAGCAGGAGAGCAACAAAACCAGTACACAACAAACACAGTAAACAAACAATAATCCATGAGCAGTAAATCGAAAATAATTATAAACCATCAAACTTTAGACAAAAGTATGCATATCCATAATTTCAGTTGTGCAAATAGTGCAAAAATGTGCAAAATACGCAAGGTAACCCGAAGCCTATAATAATTACATTATTCAACCAAACCTCCCAATACATAGGACATTGATTACCTATATATACAATTTCAGTTGTGCAAATAGTGCAAAAAGTGCAAAATAGATAACCAGAGGCCTATAAGTTATATTATTCGACCTGGCCTCTCAATACATAGGACATTGATTACCTAAATATACAATTTCAATTGTGCAAATAGTGCAAAATGTGCAAAATAAGCAAGATAACCAGAGACCTATACTAGTTATATTTTTTGGCCTGGCCTCCCAATACATAGGACATTAATTACCTATATACATAATCGATATACTTTACAAAAGTCCCTACAACGCTACAATCTCAGCTTCACATGGCCACGGGCCTAAAAGAAAAAAAAGTGCTTAGTGCTTCCTACAATCGCTAATTCAATAAGGTGCTGACAGATTTTTAAAGTACTAAAAATACCTATATTAAAAATGTAGCTAATTAATAACAATAATAAAAACCAAGTGCTAAAGTGCTATGTGGCATACATAGATGGATCACTATCCCAAAATTTCCAGGTATTAGTAAATCTTTTTATTGCCCCGACTCTTTTGGCATAGGCCTCTTCATACCTTTTTATCTTTTGCATTTTATTCACCCACTTCGCGTATGATGGTATATCCTCAGATCTCCAATTTTGAAGAATTAAGGAGCGGGCTATTAACGAACAAATCGCCACGTAAGACTCTTCGGCGTTAGACAAATCAGTTCTTTTTCTCGACAAGCCAAAAAGAGCCACCTCAGTTTCAGGTTCAAGCTCTTTTCTAATTACTAAGCTCATTGCCGTGAAAATCTCACACCAAAAAACTTCAAGCTTCGGGCATGTATAAAATATATGAAGCCAATCTCCCCCATTTTGAAGCTGGCAACGAAAACATTTATTATCTACTTCGGAAAAGCGTCTATTAAGAACCTTCGGAGTGTAGTAAGCCAGCCAGCGAGATAAAAAAGACATCCTTTTGAAATTGGCTGCTCTAAGAGCCTTACTTCCTAACTGAGCAATTTGTTCCCACTCCTGTCTCGTGAAGGAGCAATTGGTTTCACGAGTTATTTTACTGAGAATTTCTTCGACCAGAGGGGACTCTTGGCCTTTTCTTAGTAGAGTATACCAATTTCCCACGCCTTTTAATTTAATTTTATATAAGGTGTTGGCCAGAGCAGATAATGTCCCACATGTTGCCATATTGTATTTATTTATAAAGTTTAATATCTGGAGGTACTCCAAGAAACCCGTTGCTAAACGATTATCGGATCTCACTAAGACCTCCTGCCAAGTAATGAATTTCCCTGAGGCAAAAAAGGAACCCAATTCACCTAGACCACAGTCCTTCCATCTTTTACATTTAGTGGAATGGATTTGGAGCCCTAGAACCTTAGATTCCTCCAGATTGAGATAATAAAATCCACCTAACCCAGCTTGTTTAAAGAAGGTCTGGAGTCTATCAGAAAAATCCCGAATAGTCTTATAACGGGTCTTTTTGGGTAGTTTAGCTGTTTTTAGAAAAATAGAAACTTGCGAACCCGACTCCTGAATCATTCTATCATAAAAAAACCTGTCCGACCAACCATTAGGATCTAGTAGTCATGCTGAAAGATCGAGGACCGCCGCCGAATAATAAGTACGAATATCTGGTAGCGCTAGTCCCCCTTGGGTTATTTCTAACTGCAATATAGGTAGCCTGACCCTAGGTGCTTTTCGGTTCCAAACAAATTCTCTGATCATGGACTCAATATCTTTAAAAAAATGGGAATGTATTTTTAGCGGTACGTTAATAAATAGAAAAACCAATAAAGGAAGAATCGACATTTTAATAAGTGCTACACGACCAATCAAAGTCAATGGTAAAAAGATCCATCTATCCAGCAAGCCCTTAATTTTATCTCGCATTGCTAAATAATTTAGATTAAATAGTTGCTCAAATTGACTAGAAACATAAATACCTAAATATCTAATAGGTTCTATTTTTAGAGCTTGAGATTTTAAATTAGCTGGTAGAAAATTGCAGTCCACATTCAAGGCCAGAACCTCGGTTATATTTTGATTAATTTTATATCCGCCTATCATTTCATATTTGCTAAATTCGAACAAGACTAGATCAAGATTTGATTTATCTGGTTGCAGATATAAAATTATATCGTCAGCGAATAGTTTTATTTTCGCCATTCCTTCTATTGGTGGTTTAATTTCCGGATTACCACGGATTCTTAATGCGAGCGGCTCAATAAAGAAAGTAGACAAAATAGGGGACAATGGACATCCTTGCCTGGTGCCTCGATTTATATCAATTACCCCTACCGTGTTAGCGTTAATCACCACTCGAGCTTGGGCGCCTTGGTAAATATTTTTCAACATATTAATCACCCGGACCGGGAAGCCAAATCTTTGCATCCCAAAAAAAAGAGCCTCCCAGTTGACCAGGTCAAATGCCTTCTCGGCATCGACCATTGTAACTAAAGTTGGAATTTTATTGCTAGTGACATAATCAAGAGCCTGTATTAAAAATCCAGTATTCGAGGCCATTGTCCTCCCTGCCACAAAACCAGCCTGGTCCGGGTGTATTAGTGTCTGAGCAATTGGAGTCAAACGTTGGGCCCATATTTTCATAAGAATTTTAAAATCAGTATTGAGCAAGCTAATCGGCCTATAGGAATTGACATCCTTATGATTCGTTCCCTTTTTGACAAAACTAACAATGATGGACTCCTTAAAACTCGGAGGAACATTACCACCCATTCTAACAACATTAAATAGTTTTGCCAAAAAGGTAGTCAGCTCGTTCACAAAATTTTTATAAAATTCAATTGGGAACCCGTCCGTTCCACAGGCCTTCGCCCCTGCTATCGATTTAATTGTGTCCGCAATTTCTACCACCACAATTTCACGTTCAAGTTGATCTACCATTGGGTCGGATAAAATCGGAACATTAACTTCATCAAAGTATTTACGGATAAGATCTAAGCCTACCACATAATTTGTAGAATACAACTGGGCATAATGTTCCAAAAAGACTTGTGCTATATCGCCCTTCTCTCTGCTGATGTTTTGGGTCTTAGGGTCAATAATTTCAGAGATTAAGGCGTTTTCCTGCCTTGATCTTGTCTGCCCTGCCAACATTTTTCCCACCATTTGGCTCTCCTCATAAACTTTCTGCTGAAACGTTCTGGAACTATTAATTTCTTCAAGTAAAAAAAATTCTTTAAGGGCTAATTTTGCTTTTTCTAGCTGAATAGCAGCATCTCGACTCCCCTGTGGCTGAGTGTCTTTTAAACTCATGGCATCATTAACAGCCTGTTGGAGTTGGTTAATCTTTATCTGCCTTTTTCTCAACAGAGCGGCTGAACGGGCGATTATCTGCCCCCGCATAGCTGCCTTAAACCCACCCCAAACTGAAAAAATATCTGCTGTCTCTTCATTTATGCTAAAAAACTCCTGTATCCACTTTTTAGTTTGGGTAACCCAATTAGGATCTTGCAGGAGTAGACGATCCATCTGCCACCTGGATTCAGTCTTAGTCCCCCCTTCAATTTGCAGCTTTATCGAAATAAGGGAATGATCTGAAAATGGGTTAACCCCTATCGTGGTATCTAGTATTTTCAAAGAGCGTGAAATAAAAAAAAATCAATCCGGGAGGCCGTATGAAATTGTTTAGAATAGCAAGTAAATTTCATTAACCTAGGGTTAGATTTACGCCATGGATCAACTAGTAAATATTCCTGCCTTATGGCTTCCAAAACTTTCTTTGTTTGGGGTTTCAGTTCTTTTTTATTTTTATTTGACGTATCTTTTTGAGATCCTGGATAAAATTAAAATAGCCGCCAAGAATTATTTGTCCCGGGGTACCCCTAAGAAGCACCGCAATCTTTTTAAGGATGTAGAATCATCTACTATCGGGCCATAATAATTTATAAAATTTAGTTTTATCCCATTTAATCTAGCCTCCACCCACAACCAGCGTCCCAATGGATCTCTCCGAATTTGGCCAAATTCCCACGGAAGACTGCAGCAAAAATATATAGCGACACCCCTTTTGGCCAACCCGGCTGAAGCAAAAAGACATGCGAGAAAAACCTAGGAACATACAGCTTGGGGTAGTTGGTTTTTAAATGGGTCTCCTGCAGAAATACGACCTGAGGGGAGGAGGACACTAGCCACCTTATTAAGGCTCCATATTTAGATTTATTTAATATCCCATTGACATTGATGGAAACAGTATCACAAGTACTCTTCATAGCAACTTATATAACAATACACAGACGGCATACGACAACTATGAACATTTCCCATCCTGAAAAAAGAAAAAAGAAAAAAGAAAAAAAAATTATGCGCTAGTACCCCTGCTTCTGCTCTTTTATCTGCTTTAACTTCCACTCCCTTCCCCACCCCACTCCACCCACCCTCCAAGGAGGTATCCCCCCACGCTACCCACCTCCGCCTCACCCCTACTAACTTTGAGGGTGCCATGGAATTGCACCCATCGTGACCCACCACCCCACCTCTCGACAGTGGATTACTGCAAAAGCCTGGTCCCACAAAAACAACAAAAGCCAAATATTGCGACCATTAATTCTCCTATTTCCAAAGTTACTTTGAATTAGTTATGTAACTCTCATACCTAATATGCCTTTAAGGCATATAGAGAGGAGGGAAGAAAAAACCCTCAATCATCCATTAATTCCTTACGTAGCTGACATTCCTTTGAGAAAATCCTGAGCATCCTCTAAGTTGGAAAACATATGGAATTTCCCCTTGAATAAAACCCGAAGTTTAGACTGCTGAGCAATTGATGCCTGTGCACCTTGGGCTTTAAACAAGAAAAGCAATTTAACAAACTCTTTGCGTCTCCGAGCTGCAGTAGCGGACATATTTGGGAAAATTCTACAATTAGAGGTCTCATTCACTGGAAACTGTCTTTGTTGTATCGCTTTAGCTAAGATCTTCTCCTTTATCCGGTAGTCTGCAAAGTTGACTAAGATGGTGCGTGGGCCACTCGTGCTTGGCAAAGGATGAAATGGAACTCTATGGGCTCTAGTAATTGTAAGATCCCCACCAAACTCGGGAAGAACTTTTTCTTTAATAAAGGATTCCACCCAATGCGATGTCTGGGTACCTTCCAATCTCTCGGGTACACCCACTATACGTAGGTTTGAGCGGCGAGAGTGATTTTCCAACTCCTCGAGCTTGTTCTCTAATGAGCTCCTGTCCCTTGTGGCCTCACGTACTTTAATAGATAGTCCAGACATCTGATCCTCCAACTGAGAGATCCTGGATTCTGCTTCCTGTATCTTGACTGGTAGACAAGCCACCGCGTCTTCGATCTTCCCAAGGCGGATATGAAGAGAGGCAATTTCATTCTCCTGTGACCTTTTCATTTCACGAATCTCTTCGAGAATAAGGTTAAGCAAAGTCTTGATATCTAATTGTTTGGTGGAGCTTGTCTCCACAGGAACATTTATTATATTTTGGGCTATATCTAAGGCCGGACCAGTAACTATATCGGAAGCTGGAAGTTGTACTGTATCTAGTACCTTCTGATTCTTATAAATGGACGTTTGCTGACTTTGAAGATCCCGTTGGTCTAGTTGATCCTGTTCCAGAAGCCCAGAGGAAAGCATCGGACTACTGGCGCTCTGTGTCTGGTTCGGAGCGGTCTGGGAGCATAGCAAGGCTCCATCCTTTGCAACGAGTAGAGGAGGAGGATTCGAGGCACTGTCATCCAGTTCATTCATTAAGAGAGTCGAAGTTGTAGACTTTTGAGCACACTGAGGCACTGAAGAGGTAGGAGAAGTGGCGGTCGCAGGAGAGCTGAGATCTAAAGGGAACTGCGACAAGCTATGAAGATCCACCACCACTGTCTGTGGTGCCGTGGGCTGGAAAAGAGCTGGCTGCATTAGCTTTTTCGTGAAGAGGGGAAACTCCTTAACACTCTTTCCCTCCTCTTTGCTACTTTCATTAGTGGCACTTTTATCCGCCTTTAACCTGCTCTCCTCCCCATTTACTTCAGTTTCTGGTATAGATATGGACGGAGAAGTTCTGGATACCTGACTTCCACCAATAGATTCCACTACCAGTTCGTCTTCGGAGCTTTCGAAACTAGAACTCCGGTCAAGGCGGCTCCCCACAAGTCCTGTTTTTCCTATTCCAGCAGATAGCGCCTTTGCCTGCGCCTGCGCCAGGCGAGTCTTAGCTTTCAAACCAGTCGCTGAATCAATCCTGCCAGCTGGGTTGCTTTGTTTGTTATGTCTCCCCATTGTAGACCTGCTCCAGTGACCGATACTGGTACGAAGTGAAGGAAAGAAAAGGGTACTATAACCCAACTTTACCGGGTTTTTTTCTTCCTTTTTTCCCCCCTTCTTTTTTCTCACTGAGGAGTTAAAGCACCACTGCGTAGTCTTTTTCTCCTTTAGCGAATATCCTCAAAGACGCCTCAGCCCCAATTCTGCCACTCCAAACCTCCTCACCTCTCACTCTTCTTTTGAGCTGCTCGCCGTCCTCCTCTTCTAAAAGCCAGCCTGGCCATCCAAAATCCAAAGCCACCGCCAAATATTTTCCTCGCGGGCCATGAAGAGTCCTGCCTGGCGTTTTTTTTTTTTTTTTTTTGCTGGCTGCAGGTCACTGCTCCCCCGGCGTTTTTCGCCAAACAAGACCAGAAAACAAGGAACCCCTGATAAGGGTCCCGCCGGCCGACACTTTCTTTCGCCTTGTCCTTTTTCCTGGGATTACGATTTTTCCCCAGGGCTCCCGCAGATATGTCTGTCAGGCTGAAACGCCGTTACCGCCATTGCCGAGCGGCTTCTCGGAGGCGCGGAACTCCGTCATAGCCCCCATGCTCTCTGCCATTTGGTAAGTGTTGCCTGAAATGCCATGGAGTTTATTTCTACAGAAGTGACCTGCAACTTTACAGAGGTGTTGTTGAGGCCACAACGTATTGGCTCAATAAGACTGGGTTTTTCCCGGTTTTCAATGGTTAAGACTTTGGGGGAAATGTGATGTTAAAGAATGTTGTTTATTTCAAAGTGCAGTAAATGTTCAAAACTCTAGAATGGTCTCGGGTGAGAGATCGCTCACTGGGGTGTTCACATGTCCTTCCTCAGGGTTGCTCATTTTTCTATTTTCAATGTCTTGCTTCACCCTGCTGTGGGGATAATTATTTTATTATGTCTTTTTATCTAAGGTCCTATGCTTAACTGTTGTTTTCTCGTTTTACTCTATTTTTACTCCTTGCAAGTTTCGCAGAGGTCATGAGAGTACTCATTGCACGTAGATGGTGTTAAGTACTTGTTAGTATACAGCCATGGTGTTTGAGTTTTTTTTTTTTTATGTGTACACCTACCATTGTTTATTTTGTGGGACGGTGCAGCAATACCACCCACTGTGGAGTTCGTGGGATGATGCAGCAATATCATCCAATTTTAATGTATGTTTGTGATGATTTGGATTGAAGGTTTTGTGTTTTCAGAAGTTCATTCCACCCTTACTTCGGGTAAGGGTGAAGGGCAGTGGAGATGCCGAATTTTGTTAGTGTTGTGTGGCAGTGTGAAGCCACAGCATTTGGGTTTTTAGTGTTTTTCCACCCAGCCTATGGGGTTAGGGTGAAGGGCAGAGAGTGAGCTGGGTTCTGGCAGTGTGAATGTTTTCTTACTGGTTATTGCAGTTTCTATTTTATCACTAGATTGGGTGTAGAGCTGTGTAGTTCTTTCTTGGTTCGTGTGGACTGCTTTTCCACACTTTCCACCCTTACTACGGGTTAGGGTAAAGGGCAGTTAGTATGCCAGTTTTTTTTTTTTGAAGTGTGAGTGCCTTTTCTCTAGTGATTCCTGTTTCAACCTTTCTACATCATTGGGTGTGGTTACATGATTGGTGTGGAGTGATTTTCTACACTTTCCACCCTTAATACGGGTTCGAGTGAAGGGATGTGTTTATGCTGTTTGGTTGGTGTGGAGTGACTTTTCACACTTTCCACCCTTGCTACGGGCTTGGGTGAAGGGCAACTTTGATGTCGCTTGTTGCATGTGGGGCAGTGTTCCACATCTTCTTACTGAGTTTTTTTTTTTAGTTGTTTGGATGGTTCACTTCTTCACCATGCTGTTGGTACCCTACTTACTTCTCTCATGTTTGCCTGGCCAGCTGGCATGTTTTTGGTATTAGGGTTTGATTTGTGATTTTGTGGTGTGGTAGTGTGTGTGTTTTGTGTGTGGTTAGAAAAGGAGATGGTGTATGTGAGTGTATTCTCCTTACATTTCTTGTAATTCCTTGCTTGTTTCTCTTCTTGTTTCACTTTCTATCTCTTGTGCGTGAAATGTTTCCATCTGTTGGTTTCATGCGTTTGCATTAGTCCTTTGCTACATTGCTTATGTGATTGCAATTGTTCTAATGCTATTCTTTTGCATGCATTAGTTCATATGTCGTTCTTTTACATGCATTAGTTTTATTGTCAATCTTACTAGAGTGCCAATGTGATTTGTGTAAAGAAAGGAGATGTGTTATACCTGCTGCTCAGCCAGTGTGACTGTGGTGGTGGAATGTTGGTGAGTGAGGTGGCAGTGGAATGTTGGTGAGTGAGAGAGTCAGTTGGAGGATGGGCTGAGCAGCAGGAATGCAGCTCCTGGTGGGGCTCTTCATAACATCTTACTTAAATAAATCCTACTTATACAATCTACCTTGGAACCAGATGTCATCTTTCTACAACAAGTACAGACGAAAACAAGAGATAATTAAACAGCTTGTAAGAGATATAAACTGCATTTCAGACCCGAGACACTTCCATGACCCCCTCCCTTCTTTTGGTATATTGTGTACAAGAATTTACCATGAATGAGACACGCATCATTAAGTCAGACCTTAAAAGTGATCCTTTTTTTTCAGGGACTGGAACAGGGTAGGCTACAAAAAGAACACAACCAAAATGCCACTCCCTGCACCCTGCACAAAGTCTTGTCTGCTCACCCTTCATGACAAACTCACGATACTGCCAGGTTACACACTCTCAACGACTAGTGTGCATTTCACACAAGAAAGGCGGAGTAGGGACACATACATTACCAAGACCCTCATTCTGAGTAGTGCAAATTGAAAAGTAGGCACAAACGTTTTCTACGCCCAGTTTTACATTAATTACCAAATTAACGATATAGCACTCAAGTCTAATCTTGGCGTCTGCAAATAGCACCAGGGTCTACCAATACCTTAGGAAAAACTGTACGCTAAAACGGACCCCAAATCTTTGTGCATATTATTCCCCATTGATTAATTTACCAAATTTGTTTAGCGCACAATGCATTACTCAAATGCTTATTAGCGCTAGGGAGAAGGCGTGAAGTGGAGACCTGCAGGGGAAGACTATAGAGGTATTGGCAACAAATGAAGCAATGTGCCCTATGCGATGAAGAAATTATGGGGCATATTATCAAGCGCTTTATCGCCGCTTTAGCTGCACTTTTTGCCGCTAAAGCGGCGATAATTTTATCGCCCTATTAGCAAGCTGTCGCTAACAGGCGTTAGCGACAGCTTTCAGGCGTTAGAGGCCGCGTTTACCATCGCCTTGCATGTCAGCGATAATTATCGCTAATGACATGCAAGGAAGGCGTTCCCTACTAAAAGCGACTGAAAACAGTCGCTAATCCCACTACCCCCTATTAGCAAGGCAGGCGAAGCGATATAATAATTCGCGCTAAGCGCTTTTATCGCTATATTTTATCTCCTGCTAGTGAGGATGACTTACCTGTTTAAGGTATAGGAGGTGGATTCTAATGCTGAATCCACCTTAGCGATAATGCGAGAATATTGCTGCTTTTCCAGCGATATTCTCACATTTTACCGCTATTGCTGGAAATGTTATCGCTATGGAGATAATCCTTGTTAATAGGGTGTTATCTCAGCGATATTTTCCAGCGATAGGCGGCGTTAACCAAAGTCGCACTAAGCGCGGTTAGCGATAAATATCGCTATTCCTTGCTAATATGCCCCTATATTTCGTATAGAAGGGTTTGAACGCATTATCTCGAAATTTTGAAGATGCTTCAGGAAGGGAAGAACCTACAGTAACCTTAAGTGGGGAGAAGCAGCAGTCATCATTGTTTCTCCGTTTGACCGCACATTCTGGGTTAGAATAAATCACTTCCCAGTGCTTCATGTTGCTTGGCATGGTGGGGGTAGTAGCGCTGCTGAGCTGCCACCATATAGTATCAGGAAAAAAGATGACAAGTTACCAGAATGAATGGATGCACTTTTACCTTTCTTACTGGTATTTATTTCTAATTGAGTCATAACTTAAATTGAATGCAAAGGCACGCAATCAGGCCCCAAAGAAACTGACCACCTCCCGAAATAAACAATGTTAGCAACATTGGCTAATTCAGCAGAAAAAAAGCCGTTTGCATTGAGTAGGAGGTTAGAAATAGAAGGCAAAACACATGTTAACCATTCATTTTTTTTACTGAAGGGTCTGTGTATTGTCAGCAAGGCATCTGTTGCATTGTAACAAAGTATATGGCGATTAATTCAAGACTGAATGGTAAACTTGAAACAAAATGCAAAATCCCTGTCAGTGTCTGCATTGTGTGCATCATTATCGCATACGTTGTTGACCCAACTCCATAACCACTGTTTCTATCAAAACCAAACCACGCTGCAGTTGTCACTCAAAATCCCCCACCTCCTAAAATGTTTTGCTTCCATCTAGACTTCAAAAGAATTCTAATTTTACGAAATAGCCCTCACACTTTTGAGTAAAAAGAGGACTAGGTAGCAGATTTCCTTTCAATCATTTTCAAAGGCAAGTTTAGTGCATCTTTCTGTAACGTGAAACCGTGGAGACTCGGCCCCGATCACCGCTGAAGTGCGCGTTCCTTCTTATGAAGGAATGTTTATGTGAAGAACAAAACAGACACGAGAAAGTAACAGCCACAGAATATCTGATGGGCACTTTAATCTTCCATTAATATGCAAATTTTCTTCATAGGAATCAGGGTAAGAGATTTGCTTTGTTCATCGCCAGGCTATTTGAAAACGGCCCGATTCTCCCAAAGTCCCCCTTGACTTATTGGAAGTGAAACAGTTTTTTATGCAAATTCCCCAGATGATCTTGCACGCATCATTTTGCTTTGAAATGACTGGAGTTTATTGAAGCGCATTTGTAGAACATTCCACAGTTGATTTATTCAAAAGATCCCCTTTAATAGAGCGGATTCCCCGCTGATCTGTGTCATGCGAGGATGTTGAAGAAATGTAGCTTCAAGAGCTGAAATGAAAAGCAGGTCAAGGTTTTTGGATGCGAACTGGTGACAAAAAAGGTCATTTTACCTTTCTAATCAACTCGATGTAGTTTATTTGCTCTCGGCAAACAGCCAGAAGATGGTACACCTCATAACACGTCCCCCCCTTCATAAATACCAGCCCCAAGAGTACATAGAAATAAAAGAAAAATCAGCTGCTCTTCCTGAATATAAGAACATTGCTAGAATCTATTGAAAAGACATTTCCATGTAGTAATATACCATTCTTCATATACTGAACCCCCCCCCCCTCCAATAAAAATAAAAATCAGCAATAGTGCTCTGATGCGCGGAGGGATTTGAAGAACCACTCCCCTTTGAACTGCTCAGCATTCATAGATTTTTATACTGTGGGCATATTTATAAGAGGTTTGCATCACATATGCACCATTCAATGTGGTACATGCATGCCTCAAACCTCTAAGACAGATTTATGAAGCCATGCAAACCCCCATTGCGTGGTTCTGAGTAGCTTCAGAAATATGGAGTAGCACAACGCAGCACCAATCGCTGCACTGCTCTACTCTGCCCCAGGTAGGTGTTCCATGGGCGTTGCGGTGGGTGTTCCCACACAACTCCCATGGATTTTGATGCATTCCCAGGGACAGTGACAATGTCATTTTGAGCCAGGAGGAACATGTCATGTCTAACATCACACATGTTCCACTCATATATTATGCACACTACCTTGTGGGCCTCAATGTGGCTTATTTAATATTTAAAATCAGTTTTTCTACCTGTCAAAAGTGTGATTCTGACAGGTTTGTACATAAGGGCTTAAGCCGCTTCTATCATGCTACAAATGGTAGTCCTATAAGCATATTTTCCAGCACACTCTGTGGATGGCACACTAGGAGCTGCAGTCCACATGTGGCATTTAACTCCTAGGCCCTGGGCACATTTTCTACACCATAAACTAGGGACTTGTAGACAAGTTAAGTAAGTCAAATAGTCATAAGCCAATGTAACCATGTTTAAAGGGTGAGTGCAAGCACTTTGCTCCTTCTAGCAGCGGTAACAGTGTACAGAGTTCCAAGTCCAGCAAAAATAAGGTACAAAAATGGCAAACAATCTGGGGTGACCATGCAGAAAAGAGGGATTTCCTACACAGATAATACGTGAAAAGTGGAATTTGTGAAAGACTCCTGTATCGATTGCAAGCTTTGTGAAATGGAATTGAGTATTGAATATGGATGGGCATATACTTATAAAGACAATTGTAGGTTTCTGGATCATTATATGTGCTCTTCCAACACAAACAGAAGGGGAGAGTGGCACTACTCCTTTTCCATCCTCCCCATATTAGAACACTTGTACCCACACAAAGAGGAAAAGGAGGAAAAAGTGGGTGTTCTGTTGACACAGACACCCCACCTAAGGAAAATGCAAAATTTTGTAAGAATACCCTCACCCACTAATAGTGGCATCCTTCATCATAGGGATGCTACAACATCCCTGCACAGACCAACAACTGGGATGGAGCAAGGGGAGGAGGAGACAGCACAAACAAATATATTGGGATCCACACAGTAAAATACATACAGACAAACAATCAAAATGAAGTCATAAAACTATCTCAAGAATGCCCTTGTCTTTAATCATTGACTCCCTGGATAGGATTACAAATGGATTCAGAAATGGAGATGACTATGGGGGTAATTAGTGCCCCTTAATCTCTCCTTGCTGCCTATTCTCTAGACATGTTTCAGCCGTTCTTTTTTTCACCCACTCAAGGTCATTCGGCCTTTCATGAATGGTAGAAAGTTGTTTGTATTTATGTTCATGGTTATATTCTATGTGTGAATGTGTGAACATTATTTATGATATAAATTTATTTTGAATGTACTCTCACTGTCCACGAGTATCTTAGTGATGATGGAACATTTTAATGGGTCTCATGTTAGCAACCTCAAGTCAATGAAATTCTGAATATGCAAATCTGTGGCCACAGTATGTAACAAAGCAGTATGTCAGGTCCAGAGCTCTTCCAGGGTAATTGCTGTAGCTAGGAAGAAGCAGTGACTTTGAAGCTGTGAAAATCTTGTCACACACCAAATGTGTGGGTTTGAGGTGAAAATGCAAATCTGGAGTTAGAGTTACAGAATTTCAAAGGTTCTGCTTGATTGCTACTTTCTTTCTGATTCCTGCTGAAGCTGTAGGCACTGGTTAGATAATATCTACCTTGCACAGTTAAAATTATGCATTCGCCATATAGGGCAACACTGGAAATATTTGAAGCATGGTGACATGTGTACCAGAAGTCACCCTTGAGGTCAGGGGCCATTCCTCCATGTGTGAATTGAGTGCAAGTGAACCGGCATCCCATGCTTTACTAGATTCCTTTCTCTGTTGTGCCTGAGACCACTCCTGTGGCGCTTGTGTGCCATGGGCAAGTAGGAGCCCACACAATTTCTGTCAGGGTGGGCAGAAGCCACCATAATTTGCCCCAGGCCAGAGGAGCGGTGCACAGTTATTGGAGCAGTGTTGGAGCACACATCTCACTGCCTTGCCTACCCCTTCTTCCATTACCTCCTAACCGGACACACAAGACACACATGTGCACCGCAGGGGGCTCCTTGGAGTGTCTGGTCACTCACTGTAAAGGCGGAGGAAGTATCTTTACGTTGCTAGGACACCCTATCAGCAAAAAAATGGTCTGATCCACACCGTAGTGGCACATTAATCAGGGAGAAGGAACGAACACCAATAAGTTTGGTTATTAACCAATCCGAACATATAGGGAGCAGTGGAGGACTTGTAGCTCTGTTACGAAGATAACCTGATGCTTTAGGTTATCATTAAGTTTTGCAAACCTACATTTTTGCTAAACATTTTTATTTTTCCCTATACTATTCCATAGGGAGCTCTCTACCCTGAGTGAGGAGCCTCCCTATGGTAAAGTATCGGGAAAATTTAAATAAATATATATGTAACTCAAAGGTAAATATCACACGTTTTTACATTAAATATTAATGTGGATTCAATTTTTATACTTATTTTAAAATGTAAACAAAAGAAAAAATGGAACAGGACTAGTAACTTAATATTGAAATAAATATTTGATTAATGGAAATATATTATATTAGATTAAAACCTGTGAACAAGGCGTTTTCTCGCCAAAGCGTCACTACACAGTGCCTTTATTTTGCCTGGATTTATGGATTGAAGAGGTAATATTTCAGCAACTACCGAGTGCACGTTTTTCTTCTTTGAAGAAAAGTGA
The DNA here is from genome assembly GCA_963921515.1 of Calotriton arnoldi. NCBI lineage: Eukaryota > Metazoa > Chordata > Amphibia > Caudata > Salamandridae > Calotriton > Calotriton arnoldi. Next base: position 57,050 of record CAWUFW010013788.1, on the reverse strand, counting down.
GTTTTATTGTTATCGAGCTTCCCACCTGGACTCGCACCACTGTTGAAGGATGTAGGGATATGAGGACCATTGTATTGTGGAATATATATATATATATATATATTCACTGAAAAAACCATAGGTTTCAGGCACGTTATAGTTAGAAATTTGCATTTAAAAAACCTTAAAAAATCACTGAAAAAACCATAAGGTTTTAGGGACAGTTACAGTTAGTTGGACATTGCACTCGTACAAAACCCATGAAATTCCCCCGTTATAGTTAGTTCAGGTAACTATAACTCGCGCCCCCGCAATGCACTGCTGATGACGTCACATATTACATCACCCATGACATGGTCAGTGACATCACTGATGACATCACTGATGACATCTCAAATGACATCACTGATGACATCACTGATGACATCATCCAGTGACTGTGTGTTTGTGTAAAGTTTAAATATGTTTAATATATATAGGGAAAGGCGTATTGAAGAATGAGTGGGTGTATAAGTGTCTGGATGATTTAGTAGGTGCGTGACTGAGTCTATAAGTGAGTGATTAAACATATCTTACTGGATGCATGGGTGAGTGACTAAACTGTGTGAATGTCTGTATCCGTCTGTCTGTTGTTGTGTAAGCAGCTGCATGGGTTTCTGACTAGCTAAATGAGTGTCTATATGGGTTATGGATTGGTTCTCTGAGTATCTGTATGGGTGCCTCAGTGTTTGTGTGGGTGGGGTGAGTGTGACTCTGTGCATAGATGTGTGAGTGGGTGATTCCCTGGGTGCATGGTTTCAAGAGTGCGTCTGTGATGGACTGTATGGGTGGGTGAGTGTGTGTATGGGTGTGTTAGTGATAGAATGTATATCTCAGTGGTACATGTGTGAGTAACTACATATGTGAAAGGCAGTATATATGTGTGTTGGAGTATATAAATGGCTATAAGTGAGAGTGTGTGATTGTGAGAGTGGCTATATGGATGAGTGTGTGCTTGCATCAGTGATTGCATAGGAGCGTAAGAATGTGCTAGTATTTTTATGAGTAAGTGAGCTGGTGTGTATAACTGTATAGGTGAGTAAATTGGAGTGTGATTAATTATTTGCATGACTGACTAGGTGTGTGAGTACCTCTATGGATGAGTTGCGTTGTGTGAGTGTTACTATAGGTGTATGAGTGCATATGATAGTCCTGTACTGAGTGACTGTAAGTATGAGTGACTGTACGGGTGAGTGAGTAGATGTGTGTGTGTAGACCTAAGAATCAGTGAGTGGGTATGTACTTATTGGTATTGGAGTGTGTATGGTTTTGAGAATGGCAGTCTGTAATTTAGAGTGGGTGTTTCAAAACTTATATTAGGGTGTGAGAAGATGCATTAAATTCTCACATGGATGATGTCATCAGTGATGTCATCAGTGATGTAATTTGAGATGTCATCAGTGATGTCATCAGTGATGTCACTGACCATGTCATGAGTGATGTAATATGTGACGTCATCAGCAGTGCATTGCGGGGCGCGAGTTATAGTTACCTGAACTAACTATAACGGGGGAATTTCACGGGTTTTGTACGAGTGCAATGTCCAACTAACTGTAACTGTCCCTAAAACCTTATGGTTTTTTCAGTGATTTTTTAAGGTTTTTTAAATGCAAATTTCTAACTATAACGTGCCTGAAACCTATGGTTTTTTCAGTGAATTTCAAAGGTTTTTTAAATGCTAATTTCTAACTATAACGTGTCTGAAACCTATGGTTTTTTCAGTGAATTTCAAAGGTTTTTTAAATGCTAATTTCTAACTATAACGTGTCTGAAACCTATGGTTTTTTCAGTGAATTTCAAAGGTTTTGTAAATGACAATTTTTAAATGTATTAATTGTTATATTTATTTTTTTAATACTGATTTACTACATTTTTAGAAACAATTTTTTTACATATTTTATTTTTTAAATTACATTGTAATTACATTATACATTACAAAAATACTTTCTCAGAATGAATTACTTTAGTTTAAATACTTTGCACATAGGCAATAGACTTTTAAGTACAGTAGTTACAGTTGTTGCAATGGGCAACACATTTTCAAACACAATGCAACATTCAGCTCAATGTGAATTTCTAGTTAAATGCAATTAGTTACTTTATGGATTACTTTTCTAACCACAGGACTGGATCCTAGATTCAGTCCTGGGACATCTCCTGTAAACAGTTGAGTAAAAGCGTTTTGGTTACATTAGTGATTTTTAAGGAATATTATTGTATTTTAAAAGTTGACACTTTGAAACTTTTTCTCATAGAATCACCAATGTTATCCTATGGAAGGAAATTCACTTAGCAGGTAAAAACTGTTATGATTACTTTTTCTTACTCAGTGTTGGATCCTGGATCCAGCACTGGTGCATCTCCTGTAAACAGTTGAAAGAATGCGTTTAAGTCATACAGGCGATTTTTAAGGAATATTTGTAGTTTGTGAAAATCGACACTTTGAAACTTTTCTGCTGAAAACCAGACAATGGATTCCTATGGAAGAAAATATAAGTTACTGGTAAGTACTGTTAAAATTACTTTTCAGGGTCAGTGCTGGGCTAAAAGATGCAGCACTGAGGTCTCTCCTGATAACAGGTGAGTAAATCGGAATTTGTATTTCGGCTGATTTTAGAGGAATATTTTAAAGTTCCAAAACTCCACACTTAGAAGAATTTCCAAGTGAAACCAGTCAATGTTAGCCTATGGAAGGAAATTCAAGTTACTGGTAAGTACGGTTAAAATTACTTTTCAGGACCAGTACTGGGCTGAAAGATACAGCACTGAGGTCTCTCCTGATAACAGGTGAGTAAATCGGAATTTGTATTTCGGCTGATTTTAGAGGAATATTTGTATGTTTCAAAATCAACACTTAGAAACTTTTTCAGCAAAAGCAGACAATGATATCCTATGGAAGGAAATTCAAGTTACTGGTAAGTACGGTTAAAATTACTTTTGAGGATCAGTACTGGGCTGAAAGATGCAGCACTGAGGTCTCTCCTGATAACAGGTGAGTAAATCGGAATTCGTATTTCGGCTGATTTTAGAGGAATATTTTAAAGTTCCAAAACTCCACACTTAGAAGAATTTCCAAGTGAAACCAGTCAATGTTAGCCTATGGAAGGAAATTCAAGTTACTGGTAAGTACGGTTAAAATTACTTTTCAGGACCAGTACTGGGCTGAAAGATACAGCACTGAGGTCTCTCCTGATAACAGGTGAGTAAATCGGAATTCGTATTTCGGCTGATTTTAGAGGAATATTTGTATGTTTCAAAAATCAAAACTTAGAAACTTTTTCAGCAAAAACCAGGCAATGATATCCTATGGAAGGAAATTCAAGTTACTGGTAAGTACGGTTAAAATTACTTTTCAGGATTAGTACTGGGCTGAAAGATGCAGCACTGAGGTCTCTCCTGATAACAGGTGAGTAAATCCGAATTCGTAGTTCGGCAGATTTTAGAGGAATATTTGCACAATGGTGAAGGTAGGGGCGGGGCCTGAGGTGACATCTGTGCAAACGCGCCCCGTGGCGCGTTTAAGTTGGGGGATTAAGTTTCCTTGAATCATGAGGGTCCCTAGGGGCCAACTAGCCCACCAGGAACCTCCAGTATGTGCCAGGGGCTGCGTTGCAGAGACGTGTAGAGGGCCACACCCCTTTACACCTCTCTGCAACGCAGCTCTGTGGCGCTTTCTGGATGTACCTGTTGGGCTAGTTGGCCCCAGTGACCCTCAGGATTGAAGGGGATTTAATTCCCCATCTTAAAACGCGCCACAGGGCCTGTTTGCACACATGTCACCTGAAGCCCCGCCCCTCCCTTCACCACTGTGCAAACGCGCCCCGTGGCGCGTTTTAAGTTGGGGATTAAGTCCCCTTGAATCCTGAGGGTTCCTGGGGCCAACTAGCCCACCATGTACCTCCAAAAGCGCCACAGAGCTGCGTTGCAGAGTGGTGTATAAAGGGGCCTGGCCTCTGTACACCTCTCTGCAACGCAGCCCCTGGCGCATACTGAGGTTCCTGGTGGGCTAGTTGGCCCCAGGGACCCCCAGTATTCAAAGGGAATTACTTCTCATCTGCAAACGCGCCAGGGGGTGCGTTTGCAGAGTGGTGAAGGAAGGGGCGGGGCCTGCGGGCCGATCGTTTTTTGTTTTTTTCCTGAAGGGGGCTGTGTGGCCCCCTTCCTTTTTCTTATTTTTGGGCCCTGGAGACCCCATCCCCCAGGGCCTTACCCCTTTTTTTTTTTTGTAATTTAAAAAAAAATATTTCTGGGGAGGGGGCCGCGTGGCCCCCTTCCTGAGCCACTACTTGCCCCGGGGACCCCATCCCCCGGGGCCTGGCCTCTGGTTGGGGACTGTGGGGGTCCCCAAACCCCCACAGTCCCGCCGGCTCCCCGTGTCCTACGGGAGCCGGCATTGCTTTACACATGGGGAGCAGCTAACATGCTGCTCCCCGTGTAGAAAAGCAATTGTCTTTGGATATTGGAGCGAGAGCAGGTTTCCCTGCTCTCTCTTCCAATATCCAAAGCAGCTTGCAATGACAGGACGGGAGCCGCGAGGCTCCCGTCCTGTCATTGCAAACAGCAGTGTCCCGGGGTAGGCACCCCGGGACACTGCAGGAGCTGGCCCTGGGGGTGGCGGTCCCCAGGGCCACCACAGGCTCAGGAGGAGGCCACGCGGCCCCCTCCCCACATCAGCACAGCCCCGGGAGGTGGTGGTCCCGGGGCTTTGGGGGTCCAAAACGGACCCCCATTTTAATTTGTTAGTGCCCCGGGAGGTGGCGGTCTCGGGCGTGTAGGGGCTCGAGCCCCCCACACAGGAAAAAAAAAAAAAGAAGCCCCGGGAGGTGGTGGTCCCCGGGGCTGCGGGAGGGCTCAGAGCCCTCCCGCACCATTATAAAAAGAATGCCCCGGGGGTGGCGGTCCCCAGGGCTTTGGGGGCCCTTAGAGGCCCCCATACATAAAATAAACACTCCCCAGCATGCCCCCAGGACTTGGCCCACCCGGGCAAATTAACATCGAAGCGCGGAGACCGCGCTCGATTTTTATTGGCAGAATCCGCGCACCCTGAGCGCATCCTGCCGATTTAAAAAAAAAAAAAAATGCTTTTTTCTGCCCAGGGGGTCCTTATGGGACCCCCTGAGCAGACCTAGGGGGTCAGGGTGTTTCTACCCTGCTCCCTTTGTGCGCTTTGCGCACTTGTTTCTGTCCCTCGGTTCTACCGAGGGACAAAATGGCTGCCAACATTTCCTGAATCGGAATGTTGACAGCCAGCTGACAGCCAATTAACATGCAGCTCGTGATCGGGACGGTGCGCGCAGGGTGCGCTCAGGGTGCGCGGATCCTCCGTGCCCATAGATATATATGTACTTTTACTTTTGATTTTCTCAGCAACTACTGAACGGATTTACACCATTTAACAAAAAGGGTTCTTTCTGAACCAAGAACTACCTCTTTGCCAAATTTGGTGTAATTCCGTTCAGCAGTTCGGGCTGTAGCCGTGTCTAAAGTTTCCTATGGAAAAATGAATGGGGAAAACGCGTTTTGGGACCCCCCTTTTTTCTTGGCCCCCGCTTGACGAATCACCCCGAGACTTTCAGGGTAGGAGCGGACCGGAGCGCCCCACAAAGTTTGAAAATTTTGCGAAGATACGTCAACCGGCAAGAGAGTTATTTCAAATAGAATGTCGCGGATTTCCTATGGAAAATAGGTTCTAACTATAACTATCTACTGGCGACCGCCAGTAGATAATATATATATATATATATATATATATATATGTATATATATATATATATATATATTATTTTTTTCAAGGGAAAGGTATTCCTCAATCTTTTGATTGGTAATAACTTAGGGGTCTATTACGATGGCGGTCAGGAAACCTCCCCGACCGAATGGTAGCGGGAAAAGACCGCCCGCATGTACCGCGACAACACTGCCGGTCGAATTACGATGACCCGCTGCCAAAATCCGACCGCGGCGGTCGGATCGCGGGCCTTAACATTGCGGCGGTTGCTGCTGCCCGCAGCACCGCCGCAATGCCGAAAGGAGCATGTCCTGCATTTCCCTGCACTGCGTGGCAGGCACTGCACAGTGCCCGCCACCTGGTACCGGGAAATGTAGGGGGGGACCATGGGTACCCCCCAGTGCACCCACACCCCCCAACACATTGGGGGCCCTCAACGGGCCCCTGGAAGACAATCTCCGCATGCCTGTCAATGGCGGTCTGACCACTGAGGAACGGCTGGCTACCGCCGGCATCATAATCCTGCCGGCGGAGCCTGCTCTGCACCGCCACCATCATCCCGGTCTGCTCTGTCCACCAGGCAGGGTGCGGATGGCAACCAGTGGTAAATCGGCGGTCGGAATTTCCCACCGCCGCGGTCACCACCGCCATTCTAATATGACTCGCGGTTTTCCTGGTTGCGATGGCGGTCGGATGTCCACCGCCGGTACGGCGGGCGCCACCGCCGGACCGGCGGTGGACATCCGACCGCCATCGTAATAGACCCCTAAGTCACTGTTTGACGAATCTCCATGAAACTTTGCCGACCTATTCCTTTTTCTACATTGACTAGTGATGCTAAGTGTTGTGATGATTATTTAAGGGAGTGCAAAGAAAAAAAGGGGGGGTCACAAACCATGTTTTTCTACCAATTCATTTTTCATTGTCTTTTTGCACAAATATAGCGGCAAAATGGCTGATCTCATTTTCATGGAATTTGGCAGGTATATACATTATGGTGTGCAAAGGACCCTTTTTGCAATTTCATGAAAATTGGATCAGTAGTTCTGTAGCACTGAAGAACAAAAACTAAGTGATATATTGGGCCACGATATGCTGCAGTAATTTTGTGGTATACCATGGTACATGGCGATGACAAAGCACAAATTATTTATTAATGACTGCCCTCACAAAAGTAAAAGGCAGCCATATTGTTTAGACCACAATTTGGTTGTGTTCTGGGTTTGAACCTGAGATGTACGTTAGTAATATGTTTTACACCTAAAGAAAGACCTAAAGCCCTTCACAAAACTGGTAATAGTTAGGAAAAAGTATCTATATTATTCAATATATTTTACAAAAAGGTTACAGAATACCTCAGTACTACCTAGAAAGTACTGCGGTACGTTTTCAAATTAAAAAAAATATTCTGACAAATAAAACAATTATAAACAACAATAACAAATATTGTTTTATTGTTTGCTATAAATCCTTATTTTTATTTCAATAGGTACTGCAGTATTTCCAACATAGTACCACATTACTCTGTTACCTTTTAAAAAATTATATAGAAAAATAAAAATAGATTTCCCAAACTATTCACACTTTTGTGAAGTGCGGCATATCTTCCTATAGGTGAAAAAGAATAATAATAACCTCTAGCTAACGTAGAAACTGAGAACTCAGCCCTTTCACTGCTACATCTGTCAAAAAAGTCAATGGAAAATGCAAAAGGCACTCTACAACACGCCATTCTGCTCCACTGTACGACACAGCACTCCACTCTATGACACGCCGCTCACTCTACGACACGCAACTCGGGTCTATGCTGCTTCACTGTACGTCACTCCACCCCACCCCACTTAATGGCACTCGACTCTGTGCTATTCCACTCTGCACTCTATGCCACTCCACTCTACACCACTCCACTCTACTCTACAACACGCCACTCCACCCTATGCTACTCAACTTCACTCTACTCTGCACTATTGCACTCTACACTACTCCACTCTATGCCAATCCACTGTACAACCATTCCACTCTAGCTGTTCAATCTATGCCAGTCCACTGCACGTCATTCTACTCTGCGCAACTCTTTTTTTGCTATTCCACTCTATGCCAGTGCATTCTACGCCACTCTACTCTACACCCCTACACTGTAAGACACTGTATGACACAATACTCAACTCTACTCTATGACACACCTCTCCACTCTACTCTACAACATGCCACTCCACGCTATGCCACTCCGCTCTACCCTATTCCACTCTATGCCACTCCACTCTATGCTAAACCACTCGAAAAAACAACACTGTACACCATGACACCCTACGCCACAACTCTCTATGCAACCCCATGGTACGTCGCGACACTCTACACCATGACACTGTCCGCTGTTATACTCTAGGTATGACACTCGATGACACAACACTGTACACCACTCCAATCCACCAAACTCTACTCCACTCTACGCCACTCCACCCCGCTCAATGTCACTCCACTCTGTGCTAATCTACTCTGCGCTATTCCACTCTACACCACTCCATTCAACACCACACCACTCTATGACAAAACTCAACACTCCACTCTATACCAAGACATACCACTCCACTTTATACTACTCCACTGTACTCTATGACACTTTAATCCACTCAACACCACTTCGCTCTACACTATTCCATTCTATGCCACCCCACTCTACACCACTCCATTCTGCCAATCCACTGTATGCCACTCCACTCTACACTATTCCACTCTATGCCAAACTACTGCACACCATTCCACTCTATACCACTCCACTCTATGCTACTCCAATCTATGCTATTCCCTTCTATGCCACTGCACTCTATACCACTCCACTGTAAGACAAGGTACAACACGACAGTCCACTCTACTCAATGACACCTCACTCCACTCTACTCTACAACATGCTACTCCTCTCTATGCCACTCTACTCTACACCACTCCACTCTACCCTATTCCACTCTATGTCACTCCACTCTACACCACTCTACTATATGCTACTCTAATCTACGCCACAATACTGTACCCCATGACACACTATGCCATGACACTGTATGCAACCCCATGCTATACCACAACACCCTATGCCATGACACTATCTTCCATGATACTCTAGATATGACACTCAGTGACACAACATTGTACAACACAACACTCTATGCCAATTCAGTCTTTGCCACTTCAATCTACTCCACTCTACTTCACTCTACAACACTCTACGCTCCTCCACTCTCCTAAACTCTACTCCACTTTAAGGCACCCTACTCTATAACACTCTACACCAGTCTGCTACATTATGGCACTCTACACCTCTCTATTTCTCTCTATGACATTCTTCTCCACTCCTCTCTATGACATGGAACTCCACTCTATGGCACTCTCCTACAGTCTAACCTATGACACTCTACTCGACAACACTCCACTCTTTGAGACTCTCTCTCCTCCACTCTATGCCACTCCACTCTACAGCACTCTAATCTACTATACTCTAAGACACTGTTTGACATGCCACTCTATGACATGCTACTCTACTCTGTGACATGCCAATACACTGTATGTCATTCTGCTCTACAACACTCTATCCAACTCTATGCTTCTCCATTCTGTGCAACTGTACTTCACAACACTCTGCAACATGCCACTCCACTCCACTGTACGGCACACGACTCCACTCTATGACATGCCACTCCACTTTACGACACTCCACTATACAACACTCCACGCCACTCCACTCTATAACAAGGTACTACACTCTATTACACACCACACCACTCCACTGTACTACATACCACTCCATTCTACGACACTCAACTCTACAATACTGTACTCCACTGTATGCCTTATATTCTACAGCACCGTGTTCAACTCTATGACAGTCTCTGACACAGCAATCTACTCCTCCTTAAAATTACTATAGCTTGCGCATCTTCATACAGAGTGAGTGAACTTTCTAGCCAAACAACATTAACTATAACTCACCCTCTACCATGCACAGTGTTCTCCTAAATGATGTCATTTGAGATGTCATCAGTGTTGCTATAATTGCTATGATTTAACATGGTATAAGTGATGTAATATGAAAGGGTAAAAGCTCTGCATGATAGAGGGGTAAGTTATAGTTAACGTAGTGTGGCTAGAGAGTTCGCAACACTGCGTACTGACGTGCCTGAGTTATAGTAATTTAATGGCAGTTGTAAATTAAAACTTTATGCTATAACTGTAAAGTTATAACTCTAACATTAGAATTTCTAAAGTTTGTGTAGTTTAAGTTGTTTTTGTATAGAAATAATAAATGAAGTATTCCTAACTATAATTAAGCTTTAACCTTTGGTTTGTATTCATATGTGTTTGTGTGTGTCTGTTTTAATTTAACATAATTTCTTAAAGGGGTTTTATTTTGATTCCATCCCATTTTCCATCGGAGGGTGTTGCTGAAAAAGTGGTTGGCTATGTGTGGTGCTGGGCCTAATATTTTTTTTCTACACTTGGATTTTGGGACTAAGCTAAAAGGAGGACATTTAATAAAAAGTGTAAATTACTAAAAAAAGGTAAGCTCCCGTTATGAGTAAGGCCTGAGTCACAAAGCTCTCTTACACTTTTGAGTAATTTACACTTTTGAGTAAGTTTATTGTTGTATTAATTTTGAAATTCAAAATAGAGTATTCAATTGTTTTATAAATAAATAATAAATATGTACTATTTTTATATTTCTTAACATTAAACTGTATTTGTTAATATTTTCAACTATTTTAAATAATTCAATTAAATATTATTCTATGGGTTGTATTTTAATTCCCTACCATTTTCTAATGGAGGGTTTGTATTAGCAGTGTTTGGCAATGAACTTACTAGCAGGGTTTGCAAGAGACCATATGTACTGCAGCTTGTGTGATTACAGTTTCCTTTTTGACATCTGGGAATCAAGTGCAGAATAATGCTATGTCATGTAGGCCCATGCACCTCTTTCCACCTAGTCAAAATGGAGATTTATTTTGTGAGCTTTTCTTGCTGCACATAGGATCCCGTTGTGGGGAACGAATAAACTATTTGCTAGTTAATTCACAATGTATTTCCTTCCTTTATTTATATATGTGGTTATCCCACTCCAAAGAGACAAGAGACTTTCCCAGACAAAGATGCATCCTTTAGCAGGCTTCTATATACAATGCTGAGAACTGATAAAATGAGAAATTTTTTAAATGTCATGAAAATTGCATTTTGAAAGGAATTTTGAAAACATTCAAATATAATTTTCAAAGTTCTGTCTGTGTTTACATGTCCTGCTATTTTTGTGAATTAGATACCATATGGAGAAGCATGTTGTTTATCAAATTCTCTGGTGTAAATGGGCAAAGTGGTGACAGCAAATAGCTGTGAAGAGGGTGTGAACATTATTTCATGCACAGGGGCTTTGTGTCTATGGTTAAGCATTCCCATGGCAGAATGACGGATATTTTCAAAGTTGCTGTGTAGTGTTAGCATCTGTCATTTGTAGTGTGTTTCTGCACATGGGCACAAGTGTGTGGCCATGCCATGGCACACAAAAAATGTATAGAGCCCTGTAATGGCCAATTACTGCAGGCATTCGCGGTGCTACATCACTACCTGATGTCGCAGGGCTAACTTTTGTTTTCTTTTACAGCTGTACATGAGAAGACTTTATCAATAACAGACTATCCTAAGTCCCTAGCTAAATTCAAGAAATGAAATGTGCTTCCTCCAACTCATAGGGCATGTAGATTTTCACACCTTAGGAAAAGTAGAAGGGAATGTTTTCTCTTGTTCAAAAAGGCTTTATTGAGAAACATACATTACATTGTAATAATACAAAGTACAATATGTCATCTATAATAGAAACATTAAGTCAATCATGCATTGCCAAAGTAAACTATCAAATAATTTAAGTAAATATACCAAAAAGCTATTCCTTAAACAAGTATGAATATTTGAATATGGGGAAGAAACAGGGAAGAGGGGAGGGAGAGAGGAAATGCAAGTAATAAATGTAAGTAACTTCTATAAGCTTAATAATACTCAAAGCATTAATACATTTGAGGACCATAAATAAAGGTTATCAAATATAGTCTGTAGTGTATAGTATACAATCAGTAGCTGGGAGCTGTTTAATACTATCATCTAAAAAAGTCGAAAGAGGTAACCAAAAAAAAACCACTGTTAACTTTATAACCACTAGACAATATAAAAGCTCTATCCAATCTATGATGAGAACAGATACTATGCCATCTAGCATTATATGAAATATTGGAAGAACATCTCCAATTAATAGTAATTTGTTGAAAAGCAACAGCAAGTAAAAAATCCAAAAGTTTATTTATAGAAAACACGGAGCACCATAGACATTAATCAAACTACCAAGAAAAAGGTAGACAATCTTAAAAGGACATTGAGTGTGGCAAAATTCAATCATTTTTTGCTAGACTTGATGCCAATAGGAGAAAGTATGTGGGAACCAAAACAATGCACATTTAGTCACTATTAGTTGTAGTAAAGGGCCAACAATTAGCATTTGTCCTCTGGAAGGATTTTGTCAAAAGGGAAGGAATAACGTGTAATCTGTTATAAGTAGAAAAGAGCGGTTGTGTTGTGTTAGCCGCTTTACATGTCTTATACATTTTCCCCCAAAGTTTATTTCAAAACATACTTGACCATGTAAACCCCAGTTCTTCTTCCCAAAGTTGTTCTTTTCTAGAATTGGTCCTCAAAGAAATAACAGCGGAAAGATATTTATAGATCTTTGAAGCTTTTGGAGTGAAAGCTAAGAGGCCTAACAAATGCAGATCAGAAGAAACTGAAGAATTCATTTTGTCAAAGGAAAGAAAGACATCCCTTACTATATTTATTTAAAGTGTAAACTAACTCTGGAAGGAATTAGGACATTTAAAAGACTGCTGAAACTGTGGGAATGAGATCTGTGTATTGTCTTGAAACACATTAGTGACTCAAATTATATTCCAGTCTTTCCAAAACTTTCAAGACAATGATTTATTCCTATTTTGAGCAACTTTTTAAACCACAAAGGGGAGTGCAGAAAAGCATCACAAGAAGTTTTGCCAGAACAAGAACAAGATTTTAATAAAAGACAAGTAAGTTTCACAAGTGGAGAGGCAACCAGATAAAAAGGAGATGTAAATGAGATAACCTCCTGTGGAGTAAAAGGGAGGGGTTGTAACTGTTCCATTTCAAGCGATAATGGAGAGAAAGGGAGGGAACAAGTTTGAAGCCATAAAGCTGATTGTCGAAAACTAAAGGCTTGATGGTACTGATGGAAATCCCAAAGGTTCACCCCACCCTCCAATTTAGATTTTGTTTTCAGTTTAAATAACAATATCCTAGATTTTTTATTTCGCCATAAAAAATTTGATAGGCTAGAATATATATTTTTTAAACAAATTGGTAACATGTACCAGTATCATGGAAAATATATATAACAACATGGTTGAAATCATCATTTTAATCGAATCCAAGTGGCCCCAACAAGATAGGAATAATGAATCCCAAGAGGCTAGTAAAGATTGGATTTTACTCAAACCCTCTTTTAAGTTGAGGCATTAATTAACCAAATACCTAGAAATGTTATCTTAAAGGAATCCCACTGAAATGCAAAGGAAGTAAAGGGACATTTAAAGCAATAGTTATTAAGGGGGAGCACCTCAGATTTCTCAGGGTTAATTTTACATCCAGAAACTGATGAAAAAGATTAACTTTCCATGAGAAAAGCTGGCATAATACTATAAAAGAATATCATCTGCACTTCTTATCACCATAATAAAAACACGGAATCAATGGGTTGTGTCAGATACAGGAAAGAAAGGATTTAAGTGCCAAGATAAACAAGCATTGAAAATGCAATAGGTCTCGCCTTTGATTAAGTTAAAGCCATTTGCTTTGTTAATGGTATTGTATAGCAAAGCAAATGGCTTTAACTTAATGAAAGGCGAGATTTTTAATGCTTGTTACCTTATGCTATAAGCAACAGTCGCACTACAGTGTAGCGTTTAAACAAACAGCCTGGCTGACGTGAAGCATAGAAACTTCACATCATTCCACACACGCACAACCAGTATTCTTACGTTGGGTTTTATGCTTTGCACACACTGCACAGAAACAACTTAAGGTTAGAAAAGGATGATGGGCAAAAAGTCTGCTTGCGTCCTAGAAAAAGAATACATAAAACGGAAAGTGTTTTTGATTTACGTCCGTTCAGGTTACTAGCTCAAATTCAGTCAGGAGGATGGAGTCAAACTTGAGAAACTTGAGAATTATCCAGGTGGGTACCTATTTACACAAAGTGGACTTGTTCAGTCCAGAGTTCATCATGCTGTAATGTGTATGATTGCCCCCTTTAAATGGAGTTCTTTTCTTGCGTGATTTGCGTAGTCTTGCTCAATGAATCAGTTCTGTTTGTTTTTTTACTGTGACATTCATTTAACTTGAAAACAAACAAATAGAAACGTTTGCTTGTTTTCAATCGTTCTTTCTGTATTTAAGAACAACCACGGCCATCCAGCTTGCACAGCTGTGTTTTTCAAATTTTTGGATTCGGAACCTAGAGCTTAAAACCTTCTCAAAGGATGGTGTCATATTTTAGTCAGTGTTGGTACTGATCCTTACAGTGCTACTTTTCCTCACCCTCGAAGTGATTTAAGGATAAATCATAGCTGATGCTCTAGAGGACGAGATGTTCAGGGTGGGTGTACAGCCCACTTGGATCTCGCACAACAAACTAAAATGCACCTCGCAGGTCAGTAGAGACTCGTCTAGCAAGGTAAGACAAAGGAAATGCGTCTAGGCCGTCTCCAGCGGAAAAAAATTACAATGTGTTTTGGTTATGTAGCACGTGCCAGCTTGTCCAGTCCAGTTCCAAGCATACACAATCTTCGCAGAAGTGTGTGTGTGTGTGGGGGGGGGGAGGAGTGTCCGGCAAACTGCAGACAACGATTTTGTGACGATCATACGTTTTTTTCCACTATGCAGCCAGGGATTAGAAGACTGATCTCCCGAATCCAGTTGGCAGAATGACCCGTAGACCAGTGCTCTTTTCCGTTCAGGTATAATAAAAGTTGATCAATGAAGTTGTGCCTGTCCCCTGCAATAAATCTTTGGTTGATAAGTGAGCCAAAAGTGAAAATCCGCGTGCACCTAAATAACAGATACAAAACACCACAAATATAAATGCGTCCATTACCAAAACTAGAAAGGGTCAAATAAAAAGGAGTTTTGCAAGGCTTCCCATCCTTAAATCTGAAAGAGCAAACCCATTCACCGCCCTGTCCATAAGTGGAAAAGCAATGACGTAGGAAGCAAAGATGAGGTAAGACAGGACCTTCAGAAACTGGCAGTGAAGTCAAACCTGTCCCTCGTAGACTAAGAACCTTTAGGGAGGACTCTCGGAAGAGCACATTGCAGATCCAATCCCTTTCTGGAGGCAGGCTGGGGTACCATGCAAGTCACGTTACCTTTCAGAACATATGCGAAGCTAGGTAGATTTCTGCAACCAGGAAGTGAGGGGAAGCCATGAATAACAAACTGACAGCAGTGCTCACGCAACCCCAGCAAGGAAAAGGGCACTCTAATCTCCAAGCCCGTTCAGTCAGACACCAAACTCGAAAGTCAGATACATGTTAAAAGTGATCACCCCGCAAGAGATCATGCGAGTACTACTGTGCACAAAGTAATGTGCAATGAGTCCAACTGCCTGCTAAGTGTACCCCAACCCTTGACGAGTAAAGCACACGTTTCCAAAATGGATTCCCTTTATGCCACCCCGATAGCTTCATGGTAGGAGCCTTGTGGGCCTGTTGACATTTCAATAATATGCTCCAAGCATGCACAAAAATAAAACTCCTCAGTGCAGGAGACAGCAGTCGGTCAGTCGCAGCTCCTTTAGGTGGGTGGGTGGGTGGGAGGTGTGTTTGAGACTCCAGTTCCATACCGCCTACTAAAAACACTCTGAATGGGGGCCTGGGGTACTGGAGGCGCGGGTACTTCCCGAGACCACCCCTGCCCCTGTGTCAGTAACGCTGCACAGGTGCAAGGGCAAAAAATGTTTTCTCATTTTCAAGGAGCCACACTTCCATGCAAATAAGGCAACACCAACTATCAGGATGCATAATGGGTTATATTAATCTGGGTGCAAAAGCCACAGCATGGTGCATTTGAGAGCGGGTGGGTATGGCAGGCTCAGTGGGAGTAAGACATAACATGTTGGACAAAAAAGGAGGCGACATTCGTAAGTATCTTAACCGTCAACATTAGTACACGTAGGCTTTTTTAAAATATTTTTTTTATAGTCGCACATTGTGTCGCGAATGAGCTCAGATCTTGGGTAGGACATCAATTCCTCGGCTGCCCCATCAGCCAAAATGGAAAAAAGCTGATCCCTTCCACTGAGCAGAATAGCAATATGAGCTTTTCAGAGAGCGTCGAGCCTCAATCCTAGAAGCTGTACACTCTGTTAAAGCGGATGTTTGCTTTGCATCTATCCTGGTACTCAATGCAACAATGAAAATACAGCTTTAAAACAAATTATGAAAACAGCTTACGGTCATATATCGATCAGTAAAATCATTGTGCCTGAAGTGGGTGATTGGCCCGAGCAGCTGGTAGGGTTGCCCTCATTGACCGCACACTAGCATCTCCGAGTTCCTAGATGGCGTGTATACAGTTACTGTTGATACGGACACACTGGTGTCAAGTAAAAAATGCCTCCTTTTCTCGCGCAAGGAAAATGCACCAACATGTTTTTGTTTTGCAAAACAGTTCGAAACGGTCGAAATGCATAAGATCAAGTCCCAATGGACAGGTTAAGACAAAGTGCACAAAATAAACTTTCAGCGGCAGCAAGGCGCCCAGTAAAAGCGGGGTAGCTCCCGTGTGCGCGAACATGGCTCTCATTTGGTGCACATCGCACACTGCCCGCGCGCCGCACCGCAAATCGCCACATCTTATGTATGAGGATAGCGTTACTAAGTACATGGCTGGCACGAGTCCCGGGCGCGAGCGGACAAGGGAATGAAGCGAAGAATAGGGAGGAAAAAAGAAAAATCGCAGAAATGCCAGAGTGAGCCAGGAATGACAGGGAGGAGAGAGGCAGAGTGAAATATGAGCTGCACAGACAGCCAGCGCCTGGCTTTATACAGACGTGCTAACAAAGCACTCTAAAAAGGAGGGGGTGGGGAAATTGGCTTCGGGGAAGGGAGAGAAGGCTGTGAGAGGAGAAGGAAAGCATCGTGGTGGTCATCTTTAGATTTAAAAAAATATTTACAGGGCAGTTGGAGCAGCAGCGACGTGCATTGTTTTAGCAACACAGCTCCCGCTGAGCTTCATGAAACATGAAGCGTGGAGGCTGTGAAGCAGTCGCCGTGCTGATAAAAGGCATGCCGTCACACACGCACCCAACAAAGTGCCCCTCGTAAATAACAAGCACATTAATAAACTAAATTTGCAGTCCCCCAAAAAAACAGTATTGCTCGATTTTTTTGGGTTTTATATAGCGCAAACTCCACTCGAAGGTAGCAGTGCTTTAAATGAGCACCAGTTGCATTCCCGACGGACAGTCAGTTGTAGTTACGGAAAGATTAAGTGCCAGATGGTCGTTTAGTGGCACCCAGGATGCCGGAGCCGGCGCTGGGAGTATGGTGGGCCGAGTTAGCACAGCACGCCATGGCCAGCAGCTGCGACGCTGGTGAGGGCAGGAAAGCTGGCAGTTGTGGAAATGCGAGCAGCAAAGAAAACAAGTAGTCCCTAACTAAAAAGATAACAGCCTTCAGCGTAACTAAACTGTAGTTGGTCGGTGCTGCTTCCTGCTAAAACGGAAGTGATGTATCGGATCTTCAGCCAACAATAAGACAGATAAGAAGAGCAATGCCACACTTAACCAATGGCAAGCGGTAAGACAAATTACCCTCCATATTCTGTTTACTATAGGTCTTGCGACAGCGCAAGCGCTGTCTACGCGAGACCTAAAAATGACAGTGATAAAAGACAACCCTGACGCACCCCTTGTTGTAGAGCAAAATAGGGGGAGTCTGTCCATGAACCTGGACTAAGGACCTGGGGGAGGCATATAATAAAGAAACCAGTAAAATCAATAGAGGTCAAAAATCATGCCACAGTAAACATTGAAGCAATAAATCCAAGTTAATTCTAGCAAAAGCTTTTCCAGCATCAATTATTATGGCTGCTAAAGGGTATTTGACTGATGAGGATTTGCTCAGAACATTAAAGAATAGACGTGTTTTATTAGAGGACCATCTACCCTTCACAAACCCGGCATGTTCCTTCCCAAACACCTATGGTAAGAGAGGGTCTAATCGTAATGCTAATACTTTAGCGAAGATCTTATAGTCCACATTAACAAGAGATATAGGATGATAATTCTAACATAATGTGAGATCTTTAGTTCCTTTGGGTTAAGGCGAAAAGAAGCCTCCTGAAATGTACTAGTCTGCATAACAGAAGTAGAGAAAAAATGAAAGACTTGTAGCAATTTATATATCAGATAGCACCTGTTATAACATCGCGCTCTGAACGGAATAGCCTGCAGAGAAAATACTGTTTGAGCTGTAGCAAGGAGAGGGGGAGAAACCCATAATATGAACCACATTAAAATTAGTTTAAAAAATCCCCGGTCGTCCCCAAAATTCTAACACTCACTGAAATTATTTAAAAAACTTTACAAACCGCACCAATGACGTTAAAAAGTCTATCACCTCCGTCCAATCCTTATAGGAAAATTCGTCTCCCAGTAAAACCATATAACCCCCAGTAAAACCAAATAGCAGGATCATTTTACAGGTGAAACAGTAATGTTCTTATAACTTGCCTAAAAAATTTGCTTTTCCTAGTTAACTTATGACCCACCGCTCTTACCCCATAGGTCAAACGATTGAACTGTAAGTGCACCAACATTGCTGTAACCCACCATTCCTTTAATCTGGATGCTCAAAAGACTTTCAAAAGGCTAGTTGCTCAAGTATTACAGAATTCAAATGACTTTGTAACTTCATTTTTAAGAGACATTCCTTCTGCACCGCACCAAGGCGAAAACACCCCTTGGTGCCCAGACAACAAACATCAGACAGCAAAGCACAGATAACAGCCACCCGACACTGGACCACAGACAATGAACAACAAAAGACAGACCCAGATGACATACATATCTCCTGAAGACGATTCTACATTCTACAAAGGCTTTTCAAGTTATGTACCCTTATATTTTTGTACACGCTCTCCTTAGCCGGGGTGCTTTCAACTCGAACCAAAAATGTACTTGATTTTGTAAGCTCTACTTCTACATTCTTGCAGCGCATGCACAGAGACCTCTCTCACCTCACCTACAACTACACTGAACCAAACACTAGTATTCCTCATGCACTACACAGCGCACTCCTACACAAAACCTGGTAGCAACATATGAGCAGTATAGGTACATAAACTACGAATAGGTCAAGTTATGTCTGTTCACTGATACCTCACGCCATAGGCACAGACAGGCTTTACTTATCACAAGGGATAGTCCCCGAAAAAGAAAAATGCCTCATCCATCTGTACCTATGCAGATTCAGGGCAAACATCCAATGCAACCAAGTAGAACCCAGCAGGACTCCAGTAATCATCACCCGGTATGAGACCAACCCCACTGCGCTTATCTTTTCACAAGCCAAGTGATATCCAATCCTAAGTAGACAGGATGAACAGGAGGGGCACTATAGGGAAGGACACTGTTTGGCCCCGGGACTTTGTAGAAAAAAGGTTCTTAAAGGTAGTAAGACCAACGCAGCAGTGCACAAACACATCCACTACCGCCTCCGTCTGTGGTCCCAGAGCGGCCCTTAACATGATTAGAGGCACCTTCGTTAATGACAAATGGACCTCGGGCATGAAATTCCAGTGTAGGGACGCTCATCTCAATCACACTGAGGGGAATGAGTCGCATGGGAGGAGGTCAAATGTCAGCATAGACACACATGGCAAGGAAATCTGAGATAGCGAGATCGGTAGGTACACATGGTTTTGGGGGTTGGGGCAACTCCCTAATTGTACAGAAACGCATGTTGTACTCTTTATGTTTCAGAGGCAAAGGAACCATACCGTTGGGCAACAACAAGAATTGTGGCACTATAATGCATATACTGGACCTGCAATGGGGAAACTCCATGTTGATGGATCTGTATTGGCAATGTGGGGACCTTACCTACATCCATCTCATCCCCGGATTGTGTTGCCTCTGCACCCTCGTGAATATACACACCCATCCCTGGTTATCCCTGGAGAAGATCTGTCTGAGTTGTCTCACCATCCGTTAAAGAAGAAACAACTCTGTTGCATCAGGCTCGAAGGGGAAGAACTGCTGAGTATTTTGGCTGGACTGAGTGCAAGGACATTCACAGAAGCTTAAGTAAATGCTGGAGGATCAATACCCTTTCTTACCATGCAAATAAAAGCCAATGCCCAATGGTTGCAAATAACCAGATGGGAAATGTAGGCCTGGGCAGAATTCCGCTACGCAAACCTCCGAGAAGTGACAAAAAAACTCTGCCAAGTTACGTGGAGTTCCGCGAGCGGTGGAGTGCATTACATTGCGCCATTTGCACTGATTTGTAGCGCTGGGTGTTTGTCCCACTCTGTAACATCAGCGCGAATGGCATCATGCTTAGCGCAAGAGGGCGCTGCTTCTTTCTGCCCCTTGAGTAGTAGTTCTACTTGAGCTGCAGTTTCCTCAACGCGAACGGAAGGTTTCTCAGCGGGAGTGACAATCTGCAACCGCCCGCGACCGCCCGTATCTCGCTGGGAAGCTGCCTAGTGTTGGATTTTCCTCACTCGCTCTCGTCAACTTACCTTTGGCGAGCTCGAGCGAGGAGCCCAGGCATAGAAAGGATTATGCGAATAAACAGTACTGAGCTCGGCCTAAACACTAACAAAGAGGAGTTGAGAGCCATCCACCTTATGATGATGCAACATCGGTATGTGCTGGACTTAATGACTGCTATGGACGGTGGGGTGTGTTCCAAGACTGGAGCTTCCTTTTGTACTTTTATCTCCAGGAATGACTTGGATAATAGGTCATTAGCCCAACTGCATCATCTGTAAACAGACATGAAGAAGGAGGGAGGTACCCTGGAGCAGGACTGCTTGCAAAGTATTTTTGCATGGATCCCCCTATAGGTATCGAAACTATTTACAGCATTTGCACCAAAATCTCATTGCTGTACTTTTGTTATGTGGTTTCCTACAAGTAGGGGTTTCGCGCTGTAAAAATGCAGTCCGCAAATTAGGTAGTATGCACTTTGCTAGGGAAAAAGCGACCGACACTGCACACACACACACACATACGCTTTCAAATAACAAAACTGTCATGACATACGAGGAGGATAGAGTACTTGATGAATCAACTTGAGGGGGAATGTTGGGATGGGTAAATACGATGTCAATAAATGTCATTAGATGTGCAGGCTCAACAACGGCAATATCTGGAATTGCAATGTGAACGTATGCCACAGCTTGTACCCGCACAATGCCCGTCAATGCAAAGTCAATGTATACCGTAACTTGTGTCCCCACAACACCACTGACATCAGCAATAAGGATACCAATGAATGCCATGATCCATGCTCATATGATAATATTATTGTTGCAAATAAGAACAATGTCAATATACGTTCATACCAGAGCAAACATAACCTTTTTAATACCTGTACTAATGATATCAATGTACAAAATGGCAACTGTATGCGTAATAGTGATAATGTTGAGAAAAATGCTACCAGTTGCTGCCATATATTTTTTTTTCGGAGTTCCAATGAACTCACTTCATTGCTGTCGGATGCACCCAAGGTGACCGCTCCATCAACCCCGAGTCAGAGATACATTGTCAGGCAGATCTTGCAACCCATGACGACACTTATCGAGTAACAGGTCACAGGGGGAGTCCCCCACAAACCAAAGACAAACATGCACCCAGGAAAAACCCTTATCGATTCCACAGATAGTTAGTTGCACAAAAAAGTCTGAGATAATTGGCTCCAATACAACCCATTTGTCCAAAGGCTCACAGTCCCCAGAAATACCACAAAACTAGATACGACATGTAGATAGGCACACTCAACCAATCAGGACACGACAGGCACACTACATATAGTGATCACGCCCTCCTCATGCCGGACATCTGGACACATATACACTGCCCTCACTAGCTTTCCCCAAGGTCGAGAGATGCCTGCGTTTGTTGATTTACAACTGAGATGCTTTTTTGGAATGTAGAAAATGGTTTTATTGTACCTCATATACTGTATAAATTGATGTCCAAAACATTGTACTTGGTGAGATTTTGAGCAGATGCATTCTGTCCAGGCTCTTCCGGCCACAGCGTTTAATTAAACCAACATATGTTTATGTTTGGGGGATTTGTAGAGTGCATGCCTGCCCAAGTGCTTCCCAGCGCTGAAGAGAGGAGGCAGAGGTGATAAGAAAAGAAAAAATCAAGGGAACAGCCATATCTTAAGTTTTTTCCTGAAACTACGTTCATCTTTCAGCAGTCTCAGGTCCGTGGTCATTGAGTTCCAGAGCTTTGAGACCGGATATGAGAAGGATCTTCCTCCCCATCTTGATCTCTTTATCCTTGGTGTATTCATAAGCAAGTCATACGATGACCTGAGGGACCTTTTGGGGACATATGGGGAGATGAGGGTCTTTAGCAGAGCTGGGCCCCTGCCATTCATAGCTTTATGAGCTAGGCAGAGGGCTTTGAATCTGATCCTGGATTGAACGGGCAGCCAGTGCAGCTTTTTCAGAGAGGCTCTCACTGACTCCTGCAGTCTGTTGACCACGTATTTTGGGGCACCCAAATACAGGGAGTTACCGTAGTCCAGGCGTGAGACCACCAGAGCCTCTATCACCGTTCTCCGTGCCTGTTCTGGGATAAGATCTATGATCTTACGGATCACTCGAAGTATGCTAAAGCAGGTTGCTGAAAGTATTTTCTCTTAGGATTCCATGGATAGGTTGTGGTCTAACCACATCCCCAGATTCTTCATGGAAGGTTTGGTGTCAGGGGGTGCGCTCCAATCTTCTGGCCAGCTAATCCTGGCCCAAGGCCCAGGGCAATTCCCCAGGAACATCAGCTCTGTTTTATCGCCGTTCAACTTAAGGCTGCAGCTGGCCATCCAGCTGGCCACCTTTTCCATGCATGGTACCAGTTGAAGGTGGCTGGAAATAGTCTCCTCAGACACTGAAACTACTAGTTGTGTGTCATCAGTGTATGACACCATTGGCAACCCAAACTCCTGCACAATTTGCACTAGGGGATGCATCTGTATGTTAAACAAAATGGGGCTGAGAGCCGAACCCTGTGGAACTCCACATGGGACCGGGAGCATGTCTGATAGGTTGATGGATTCCATATTCTGGAAGGATCTATCATTTAAGTAGGAAGCTAGCCATTGGATGGCTTTATCCTGGATGCCGATCACCCTCAATCTGTGTATTAGGGCACAGGAATCCACGGTATCAAAAGCCAAGTTTAAGTCAAGAAGCAGAATTGCGGCTGAGCCCCCCTGGTCAAGTATCATTTTTAGCTTCTCGGTGACCACGAGGAGGGCAGACGCCATTCTGTGTTCCGGGCGGAAGCCCATCTGAGTCTCATGCAAGATGTTGTTCTCATCCAGAAATTGTGAAAGAATTCGATAGACTTGTTTTTCCACTACTTTACCCAAGATGGGTAGCAATGAAATGGGGCAGACATTCCCCAGTACCGTGGGGTCTAAGTGAGGCTTCTATAGCAGGTGCTTCACAACTGCATGTTTCCACTTGTTGGGGACTATCCCGGTACTAAGAAATTCAGAGAGGCGCCCTGCCATTGTGGAAAGAATGGAGTCCCCGCTCTGGAGTAGAATATGTGGGGGTGCGGGATCTAGTGGTGAGCCAGATTTAATGTTCCTCAAGAGTAAGCCCGGGCGGAGCTGGCGTAGTGCCTCTACGCGGAGTTCCACAGAGTTGGAAAAAAACTCAGTGGAACTCCGCTCTGCTCCCTCCCCCCTCCCTAATTAATTATAATGAGAAAAAAAGGCATATACCTGACGGTGCTGCCTCCTCCTTGCCATGGCAGCTCCCCTTCCTCGTCCTTGCCTTCCTTGTCTATTGGAAACCCCTACGTTGTACATCATGCGCATGCGCACGCGAAAGATGTACAACGTAGGGGTTTCCAATAGAAACGGACGACGAGGAAGGAGAGCGGCCATGGCGAGGAGGAGGCAGCCACAGCAGTTAAGTGCCTTTTTTTCTAATTATTAATAATTAGGGAGGGTGGAAGGGCCGGCTAACTCCGCTCCACCACGGAGTCGTAGTTTTGCCTAAACTCCGCGTTCGCACCAGAGCACGGAGTAGGCAAAACTCAGTAAACTCCGCTGGCAGAGCAGAGTTACCCGCCCGGGGTTACTCAAGAGGTGACCCGTGTGTTCTTTGTTCAAGGCCGTAAAGTTATTTAGTACCGGGGCGGTTGGCAGACCTGACAGGTCTGTGCCTAAGTACTGGCCTGGTCTACAAGGGTTACCCTGCCCCACTTCAGGTGCACCCTTGGAGCTACCTTGCAATGAGTTACATATGTTATCAACTTTGTTTTGAAAGAAAGCGGCTAGCTCATTACATCTCTCCTTCGAGGATTGATGCGGGGGATGCCTTGCTCTTTCGTAGTAAGTGACTTCACGATTTTAAATAGTTCCTTGGGAGAGTTGGAAGACATGTTAATTCTCTCCTGGTAATGTATGGCCTGAGCTTGCTTTATTTCGTCATGGTATTGTCTGATGGATCTTTTATATAGAATCTTAAGGTCTGGGGCATAAATCTTCCTCCAGTTCTTTTAGGTTTCTTGCAATTCTTTTTAAGGAGGCTAACTGGCTGTTAAACCATGAGGCTCTTTTGGACTTGCGTTGCAATCTTGGTCTGGGTTTCTGAAAGCATTGGTCCACCGAATGATTGATCCAGTCTGACCAAAGCGTGTCAGCCTACTTAAGGCCTTCTGTAGGGGAGGGATAGAGGACTCTAAGGTGTTAACCCATCTTTCTGGTATGACCCTAGGCCATTTTCTGCCTAAATTCGTATCGCCAGTAGAAGGTGGTTGTGTGGGTGTTTTTGAATATAGAAAAGGAATAAAGCAGTGGTCAGACTGGGATGGGAATGAGCACCGTATTTTAGGGTCATTGGAAAAGATAGGATGAAGAATATGCCCTTTCCTGTGTGTGGCGGAGCCCACAAGCTGGATAAGATGCATGGCTTCCAGGTCAAATAGGAGTCTGCTGGCGGATGGGTTGTTAATTTCGTCAAGGTGAATATTGAAGTCACCTAGTGTGATGACAGCTCCTTTCCCTAGAATAATATTGGCTAGGAGATTCGGGAGAGTATCTAAAAACGTGCAACACGGCCCTGGAGGCCTGTAACTTAGAATTCCGGAGAAAGAGCATGTAGAGGAAAGTGTGATTCTGAATTGCACAGCATCGCAGTTAGTTACTATCAGGGGTGTGATAGAGCAACTAAACTCCTCTTTATAAATGATGGCCACCCTCTCTCCTAGCTTTCCCAACCGGTCCTGTTTACTAATACCATAGCCTGGGGGGAGGGTCATGACAATATCAGGAGTTGAACTATCTTTGAGCCAGGTCTCTGTTATGAACAGTACATCAAGAGATTCTTCCTCTAGTAGCAGCCCAATCTCTACTTTGTGCCCTGGGAAGGACCTGCTATTAATTTGCCCTATTTTCCATTGTGCATTCTTCCCTTGAGTGTTCTGTGTTATGCTGTTGTTATTTGAACACCTATTTAGGTCAAAATTGCATTGAAGGCAGACCTCTCCGACTCCTGTGGGACTGTCAGGCTTGAGGGTATGAGCGCACAGTAGGGACAGGGCAAGCCTAAGCTGCAGTAATTTGCCTGCGTTATACCTCAGGACTTTTGGATGATCTTTGGGGATTTGGGCAGGATTCCTGGTCCCTGGTCCCAGTCGGGTGCGGACGGGCGCATACAGGCTTGCCTTTGGCTTGCAAGCAGCCCATCCGCACTGCTGCTGCCATAAATAGATGTGCCAGAACAACGATAACGTGGACCTACAAACTCTATGACCATAGAGGACAGCGGTCCTCTCTATGGTTCAAGTAGTATTCACACAAGTGCAAGTGGAAAAATGAAGTTAAAAAGCAGGCAAATTCAATTAACATTTGGCTATGAGTCAGGTCTAATGTGGCAGTACCTCATATGCCAGAGAGTACTGACACCTATGTGCCCCCTCTCAGTGTCACGTCTGCGCTGCTACAGCCATAAATAGGCGTTCCAGAACAGCTAGAACGCTGACCTACAAACTCTATGACCATAGAGGACAGCGGTCCTCTCTATGGTTCAAGTAGTATTTACACAAGTGCAAGTGGAAAAACGAAGTTAAAAAGCAGTTAAAAAGCAGGCAAATTCAATTAACATTTGGCTATGAGTCAGGTCTAATGTGGCAGTACCTCATATGCCAAAGAGTACTGACACCTATGTGCCCCCTCTCAGTCTCACGTCTGCGCTGCTGCCGCCATAAATAGGCGTTCCAGAACAGCTAGAACGCTGACCTACAAACTCTATGATCGTAGAGGACAGCGGTCCTCTCTATGGGTCAAGTAGTATTTACACAAGTGCAAGTGGAAAAACGAAGTTAAAAAGCAGTTAAAAAGCAGGCAAATTCAATTAACATTTGGCTATGAGTCAGGTCTAATGCGGCAGTACCTCACATGCCAGAGAGTACTGACACCTATGTGCCCCCTCTCAGCCTCGCTTCCGTGCTGCTGCCATCATAAATAGTCGTGCCAGAACAGCTAGAACGCCGACCTACAAACTCTATGACTGTAGAGGACAGCGGTCCTCTCTGTGGTTCAAGTAGTATTTACACAAGTGCAAGTGGAAAAACAAAGTTAAAAAGCAGTTAAAAACCAGGCAAATTCAGTTAACATTTGGCTATGAGTCAGGTCTAATGCGGCAGTACCTCACATGCAGGAGAGTACTGACACCTATTTGCTCGAAATTTGTTCCTGTTTTGCCTAAGGCCTCTTGTCTTTTCATTTATTTAAGCTAAATTCATATCCGAGTATCACCTCACACACCCCAGGGGGTGTCATGCTTCATCATAGGGTGCTCTTCGTCGAGTCGACACTGCAATACTTGACGGGCCCCTCAAAGGGGGTTCTTTCACAGAGATCCATCTTATGCCATGTGATGAGCTCAATTAAGGGTTATGTAATGGCAGTGTACCGTGTGGCTCACAGAGTTTTTGAAGTGTTTTTGTGGTGACTGAGACTGACATGCTTCTCCGGCTCATACCATTGTTTCTTATTATGAGTTGCCATGTATGTTAGTTTCCCCACAGCAAGACACAGACCTCTGTCTCCCCTAAGGGGTCCAATCACACAACTTTTGGGTACGTTTACCCTCTATATCACCATCTTGATTTTATTATGCCCTTGCACATTATCTTGAGTGAATATCTGACTGATATTCCTAGTTGCATGGACTTCCCACATTGGTAGAGATATTGGTGTTGTTTGCTGTTTTTCCACATGTGTCTTGTCACCTATTTGTATGTTCTGTCCTTTACATGAGACAGTGTGTGTTTAAATTGCTTTTGGCCACCACCAACTCATGTATGGGTTCTACATTGTATGAACTGCCGCAGTTGAACCAGCATGATAATATGTTCCAATCCCCCGTATGACGCACGTGGGGAGTGTATTGCATAGCCTGCTCATAGCTACCTGTTTTACAGGTTAGATCCCCCCAATTTCTGCCCTGCAGCAGGTACAGTATTTTACTAATATTAAGGAAGGACTCCATTGCTTACTGAGTAGGTTCCTCCTTATTGTAGGGTAGAAAATACCCAGTCCTGATGAAATGCCACTGACCCTCCAGGCACTAAGGCATAAAACCTGTTGACCCGACTCAACACTCACTAAGCTATTTTCGGTACATTGCCTCTTATAATAGTTTCATGTTTTTATTGTCTGACTGGGACCTCCATTAAACCTCCTTTGGCACCACCTTGACTCTTTTAATTCACTTATACTTCACCCTACTCCTTACATTCCTTTCACTTGCACTCATCACATGGCATAAGATCAAAAGATCTCTGCAAAAGAGCCCCCATTCAGGGGCCTGTCAAGTATTGCAGCGCCGACCCTATGAAAACCCATGACATCCCCTGGGGTGTGTGAGAGCATTCAGATCTGACAACTCGGATCCCCACTGCATGTGAGTGGTCACCTCTATAGATCCTCTTGTAACACTATAATTCCCCCCTCTTTCCCTCCCAGGAGGAGTGGCACCCCCATAGTCCATTAGTATTGGTTTGAGAGCATGAGTGCTGAACCTAGCTAAACAGCTCCTTGTCCCTCCTTTGATTTATTTAGTAATTGAAGGTCACCACAAGTCATATAGGATACAATAATCAATAAGCTCAAGAAGCGGATGGACAGACATCTTCTATCATTTCAACAATACCAATATTGTGGTAGCAGGTCATGCAATGACACGAAAGGGGATAGCAGACGATAATGAGGGAAAAAAGATTAGGATGTCAACTCCAAGTGCCTGAATGCACCCTGTGATGCAGGGAAGTAGCCAATGTGTGTATCACAAAATTAAATTAAACAAAGCAGAACAGTAACTTATGAGTCCCTCTGGCTGGGGGTGCCTGTCACAGCTACGTGGAAGTGCAATAATGTGGGGAACAGAAGGATACTATAAACATGAGGAATACATGCTAGTGGGGACTCCAAGGGGGGAGATATGGTGGGGGCTTTGGGGGGCCTGTGTATTCTAGCCCGGGGATCACAGGAACTTCTGTTAATGTTTAGTGAGCAAGTGTGTGCAAGCAAAAGGGTCACCGGGTGGTACTGTACAGCTGTTCTTTGTAACACCCTCAGAGGTACTATAATCTAAAGGGAGGGCAGGTTCAAATTGTTGAACAGCTTAAGAACATAGGTGTCCCACAATGTAGCATCTCCGCCTCCCCCTCACAACCTGCAATCATGCATCATGACATCCGCCTCCGCCAAGGCCCATTTATGAGTCACCTGGAGCCAACATTCAATCATAGGAGGATGAGGGGCCTTCCAAACCATGGCAATTAGTCACTTAAAAAGAACCAAAGATCAACGAGCTTCAGGTAGTGCTTGATGCGCTTAGTTCGTTTCATGATCCCCAATAGTTCTAGAGACACCTTGACTGATAAAAAAAATTCCTGACCAGAGTAGATGTTTTTTAGATTTTGCAGCATTAAGTACTATCAAGAGATCAGTGAATTCCATAAAGAAAGTAATAACCACTCAAAATAGTAGATAATGGCATATCTAAGAATTGTGGTAACCACAAGGCAAAATAGGGAATAGGATCCTGCCCCTCAAGGCTTTCTTATAAACTGGAGATACATAAATTATTTCTTCGATTTCCATTTTCCAAATCCTCCGATTGGTGCTTCAAAAGAGCGATCTCCATCTCCAAGGAAAGAATTTAATTTGTTTCATCTTGGATATCGCTCACTCATTGTTTAACAGAAGACGCTCTGGCGTCCATGACTGACCATTTTTCATCAAGATGGTGGTTACGTCTATTGGTTTCTTCGCCAAAAGGTCTCAATGCTCGTATTAACTCAAGTAAACATAGGTGAGGGAGGGTCATGTTTAAGTCTGTATTGGCAGAGGAGGCACTTGAAGGTTTTAGTGTTTTTGAAGAAGATTGAGAGGGTCACCTAATGGCAGAGTGAGATACTTTGTTTGAAACTTGTGAGGCCATTGTTGAGGAATTGACCAGTGACAAGGTTGAAGGGACAGACTTGGAAGGGGAAGAAGGTAAAGACTTGATAGATAGTTTAAGTCTTCTGGATATATCTATAAAAGATAGCCATTAAAAAGTTGCCAGTTAAGTAAAACAAGTGAATGAGTGCTGAAAAATAAACAAATCAAAGGAAAAAGAAGCAAAACGCAAAGTGGCAACCAAAAAGTAAATTGTGAAGTTCCTGTCATTCATTCCACATAGTCTTTGAAAAAGGAACGCATTCCCTCATTGTAAAATGCTCTGCAAAGTAAATACCTCAGCACTCCTCATATGGTATGAGAAAGCCACTCAACATGGCCACCTCTCCCCTCACAGAACTTAGGAGCGTGTGGCAAAGCAGGGAAAGCACAAACGCTGGATTTAAAGTTGCCTAAAAAGAGTGCCCTCCTCACCTCTGATACTAGGGAGCCAACATTCTTCTCATTTGTATAAGAGAAGTTCCTCGCCAACCTCGACAAGGAAATTGACCCTCTGATGCGATGCAGAGCTTCGTGATTAGGTGGCCATCTTCACCATCACCTAAACCACCAGAAGAGAATATTTTTGAAACGAGGTAAAACTAATTGATACATATATGGCTCAAAAATAAGTTCTAAGTCATGGATGACATTTCTTAAAGAATGGTGCAAACTCTCTTTGTGTCATTTAAACTGATTTCTTTATAAGAAATAATGAAAACGGATTTTGACTCTTAGGGCCCGATTCCAATGTTGTTCGGAAGGCCTCCGAATCAGATTTGACTTTACCGGATCCGATTCGTAGCCCTTGTTTACGACCGAATCGTACACAGGTCTGGACGACCAAGTACGATGCAAGGATCACGTACGTGCCGACCAAATCGTTTCCAAATGCGATCATGCCCGTACGACTCCTTTCTAGACGAATCGTGCCGCGCAATGGAGCCGGATTCTGACCGAGCGAGTACGATGCATGATTCGGCCAGCCGCTTCGCCTCGCTCTCAGCGAGACAAAACGGCTGTCGGTGGCATACTGCGGGGGGCCCTACGAATCTGTGACGGGGGTATCCATGGGTCCCCCCGATCCAAGCATGCACAGTGTGGGGGTCACCATGGGGTGTCCGCCACAGGGTGTGCGCTTTTCCCCACCTACCCCTTTTTTGCTATGGGTGCCTGTGTACGCGTCTGTACGCAGACTCCCATAGAGTTCAATGGAAGTCCGAGTGAATCGAGTCTGTATGCTTACGGACGCATCGTACTCGCTCGCTCGGACTCACAGAGCTCGTTTCATCTGGAAAGCCCTCCGGATCCGAGCCGTACAGAGGGCTTTCCGGACGAGATCGGAATCGGGCCCTTAGTTTGATGTTTTGCATTTTAGAAGTGAAGAATCTGTTTTTTATTTATATTATTTATTCTATTTCTAAACATGTAGAACCTTTGCTCCAATCCCACTGCCAAAATATACCTCCTAATGCAGTTGTCAAAATTGATTTAATCAGTGCTAAATTCATAAATGAATGAGTGCCAGTGACCAAAGCTCTATTCGGAAGCTCACAGCCGATATTACTGAATACGAAGCTTGTGTAGTCTTGAATCCACCTCATGCCTCTTTAATCCACTACCAGACACTCCTGCCCCTTTATCTTACTCTTGCAGGTTCCTGCATTCTCCCTTTATGACGATTTTTCCATCTTTCTCTTCCACTGTCTTTCTGCTTTGTTTGTTTTTCCCTCTTTTGTTCTTGTTGAATGTCCGATGGAGGAAAATAGGTGCTGGTCACCAAAAATGAGTGCTAGTGACCTCCCTGCAAACATTGTCTCAAATTAAGCACTGGAACTAATGCTGGTTCAAATCAAGTGCAACCTTGCAGTGAAAGTAAAAGTGTCCCTGTACTTGTGGGCTCATTCTTTAAGATGACAGGTCACAAAAACTCAGGGAAGTTCCACTTACACTCCCACACCACACCAAGAGACAGATGTACTAATGCATTGATTGCAAACATTGGTAGGAAATTGTAACCAGCATTTTTGTGGAATTTTGGGAGCCAAACTATGTTCATATAGCTTGGTTCCCAAAGTTCTGAATTGGAGTGGCTCGTAATCTGACCTGACTTTTAAATTGCGACTCACTCTGCTTGGTGCCTATCACAGGAATGGTGATGTGTAAGGATCAGCAGACCACCAGGTCTGTGATTGCCTTTCTATAGAGTTTTTTTTAAAGCACTCAATTTTTCCTAAAGCAAACAGGATGTTTTATTTTCAAATGTTTCTTTGACAGTTAGCAGTGGTCCCATGGATCACGGCCTACTCTACCTGAAACTTCTTTTTTTTCTACATTCTTTTTTACAAATGGGTTACCACCCCAACTTGGCATACTAATACTATCCAATACTAATTCAGTATTTGGAATGGACACTCATACATTGCAAAAAGATTTTCGTGGTTTCAAACACTGCTTTGGCATGTTTGTGAAATGGTTCATACATCTGGCCCTGGAAAGAAAGGGAAGTTGGCAGATTAATTTGTGGAGCATCTGTAGGCTCCACTTTTGGGTAAGGAATGATGGAGTACTACATGGGTCAAGCCACTGCCAAGCTGCCTCTAATGTTGCACAGTAGTCCCCTTGTTTTTCTACTCATGCACCAACTCTTTTTCCAGTTGTCTCTTAAACGGTTCAGGTACCCCAAGTTTTGGTCTACATGTGCCACCTCCCAGTTGCAGACTCAAAGACAGTCATTTTGGTCTTGAAGCATGGTTGAGAACTGACACCAGTGGGTATTCAACATCAAAGTTCATGCCAATCATACCCCAGCAGGAAACGTGGAGTAGCCATTAACTGTTGCTGCATAAATATAAACAAGGCCTTAGTCAAATCTTGGTTGTCTTAACTCAGTCAATTACCACCAGGCTCTTCCTGAATAAGCAGCCCTGCATATGCAGGGCACATAATAAGACATCAGCTACTGGCTGGGAGAAACACAGCAATAGCAACCCCGCAATACGCTCAAAACATTTAGGCACTCTATACAATATTGTGCAGCAAAACATTTAGGAAACATCTAGCATTCACTGACAGGCAAAATATGTTGCCACATTGAGCCAGATATGGAAAGAAAACCAATTCACCAACACCACATGGAAGATAAAACATATATCATGAAATTCCAACACACTCTGTTGAAACTTACCTACTGAGGGTATAAATCAGGCCACCTCAAGTATTTTGTCTGGTGACACGCTTATTATCATGCTGTAAAAATCAAAATACAGGGCCAGTTGATCAGTGGGTAAGTTTCCTCAGTGATCAACAGAGTGTGTTGGAATTTCATGATATATGTTTTTTCTTCCATGTGGTGTTGGCGAATTGCACTTTTTAATTCATGGGACAAATTAGAGAGTGAGCATGAACATGTGAGCATGCTTTGGTGTCTCAATTGTCTATTTTGTGATAATGGTGACATTGATGATGTCATAATTTTGTCTGCACTACAGGTCTTCTAAAAAATGTTTGTATTGATACATAGAGAAGTATAGGCGGCTGGGAGTAGCGCAACTGAATTCATACATCGAAACCCCAGTCACTGTGTAGATTAGGTTTTTATGGTACTGAGGAAAAGCCGCTACATCATTCACATGACTAAATTAGGCTTGAAACATGTCAACCTTCAGCTACCTTAGATAATCACTTCTAGTAGGTAGTACCACATATTTTAACATAGGCAGTAGGACTCAATCATTAAAATATTTCCGTAGAGTATCCGCTGTCCTATGTTTATCCCACTCTTTTACATATTTACTTAAAATACACCAATCTACTATTTTACCCACACACCCACACTTCACCACTCAGCTTATAAAAGCTCTCCGGTAAAGAGCCCCATTGAGGGGGCCAATCGACATTGCAGTGCCGGGCCAAAGTGGAGCAAAAGCCCAATGATGAAGCAAGACACCTATGTAGGTGTGTGAGGGCATTTGTTCCTACAGAGTAATGCTCCCTGCAGACTCTGTGGAACTTAACTGACCTAAGCAGACAAATCTGTACTCACTAGGAACTGCATACCTCGGTGATCATGATTGAAAATGCTCACTCATGAATCACTTGGGGCATTTGATGATGCTGAAGGGCCTAAGATAAATGGGTCATGCAAGTATGTAGCTGCAGAGATTGTGCTTCTTTCTGCCTTTAGAATTATATACTGGGGTACTCTTAGTACAACTACTGATCTTGAGAATCACTACATTTTGTGTGTTGCTGGTACCAACATGCTGCTGGTCTGTGGGCACTTGTTTTCACATTTGGAGTATTGTTCATGATTATTCTGAATATAAATATAGTGTCACATTATATGGTTAGGCATACATGGGTTCTAGGCACATTCAAGGCTTCCAGTATTACACAGTCTTCTAGAACAAGAAGGAGATAGGCTCCCCTTGATTCAAATAAAAAAACTCCAAAGTGAAGATGGAGACCATCCCTTGTGCAATAGTAGTCTTACCTGATATAGATATGCTACTTTAATTAAATTATGGTGGTGATCCCACCAGCTGTTGGCCCATACAAACAGTATTTGGTCTTTGGAAATAATTTGGCACAGAGTAAACACGCATATGCGTTGCATAACTACAGGGACCTGAATCTTTTCAATTATTGTGAATGGTTTTGTATTTTATTAGGCTCTTTGTTCAACCATATCCTCTTGCTCTCTTTTCATATTCCTCAACTGTGATAATGATAGTACCATGAAACTTGACTTCCATAAAGTGAGCTCTAGGAAAATGCCATCCACAACATCTGATTAATTGGCCCTATGAATGAAAGTTTGGGAACTTTAGTGTTCTGCAGAAAAAACACCACAGCCAATAACCCCCCTTGTCAAATCACCAGGCTGGAGATTTTGGCACAACAGAAAAGAGGAATGCTGTTGAGAAATGCACTCTTGCCTTTGATTTCAAATCAAACAGAGTGTGACGGTAAGAGGCCAAATCTAAGGGCCTCATTTACAAAGAATTGGCATAGGGCAGTACAGCAAGTCATTTTGCTGCGCTGCCCCAATTTGAAAGGGCAGGAATGCACCGTATTTACAAGATACGGTGCATTCCTGTCTTTTCAGTCAGCGCTGGTGCACAATTTGCATACGAGCGCTGACGCAGGCACACCATGGTACAAGGGTGTCTGTGTTGTTGGCCTGATTGTTTTTGTGCGGGAAGGGGCACCTTCCTACACAAAAACAATCATGAGAGGCGTTTTCTTCATTCTCTGCAGTATGCAGCACACATGGAAAGAGGAAAAAATGAGGAGAAATGTAAACATTTCTCTTCGTTGCGCCTGCTCTGGGGAGACGTACGTTTTTGCTGCTTCCCCAGGTTTATATGATGTTGTAAATCTGTGGCAGTGTCAAATTCCATGGGTGTTGAGTGGGAGCACTCACAGCAACACACATGGAACACCTCCTTGACATAGAGTAAGGCAAGGCAGTGCTTTGTGCTGCCTTGCCTTACTCCATATCTATGAGGCCTTGCAAAGCCACACCAGTTATCAAAGCGTCAAGTGCACTAAAGGCCTTTTTAAAGATCATCTCATGTTGTATTGATTTTGACTCATGCTGCCAACATCTAGGTTTTCCTAATCTTTTTGCAAGTCGTTTGTGGATTTGAATTATTGCTCTAAATGTCCTACTATAGCTCCTTTTATGGTATTCATTGGAATCCTTCAGTTGTTACTGGATCAATTGTTGTTGCTTTGCTCAATATCTGCAGTATTGCCTTGTCCATCATTTCTATTGTCTATATAGTTTTTGCTTTGCATTGCTGTCATTAAGTATGCAGTAGCTGCCAAAATGGGTTGCATTCTTTTACGTTCTTTCCATCCATTGATTAAATGCGCATCCCATCATAGACGTCATTTATTTGTCGCCAGGTGTTGCAACTGTAACCCCTGGCTTTCCCTTTGCTACCCCTGGCATTGGCCTTGCGACCCATGCTTTCTGCCGTTCATACTTCTCTCTGTACCAGGCCCTTCATGAAGCTTCCTTTTCATGGGAAGGGGCTTGATGAGGAGTGGGGAGGAACTCAGTATGTATCTCAAGAAGGAAAGGACGGACCGGACAGGGGGATTGTAAACAACTAATCACTTTCAAGTGGTGAGGATTTGGGTTCAAGTATAATTGATTTACCAGAGACTCCTTGGACAAAGGATAGATGGAGTGGTAGGTGAGCAAATCTTTCTTTCTATCTATCTATCTATCTATCTATCTATCTCTCTCTCTCTCTCTCTCTCTCTCTCTCTCTCTCTCTCTCTATCTATCTGCCTGTCTCTGTCTGTCTATTTATCTGTCTCTCTCGTGCTATCTCTCTATGACTCGCCTCTTTATTTGTCCTGTTATACTCTTCTATCGTTTACAAGTCTTCCATTCCTCTGTATGCCACCCTCATTCTTTCTCTGTCTGTTCCACTCTGTCTCGCCCTTTCATTTTCCCATTCTCTGTTTCACACTACATTCTCTTTATACCTTTTTCCTAAACGAGTTATTTAGTTTATTTCTGAAATCCATGGAGTTCAAAGAGCCTTGGCTGATAAGAAAATTAGTAATTTTGCTCCAAGGGACAAAGCTGCATTCCATTTTTGATCAGGAGGTCCTGAATTGTATTCTCGGGAGCCAGTGGGGTGACTTTAAGGCATGTTGTGGAAGATTAACATTTCGGAAGTTTAATCATGCATTGTCTACAGTTTGTCAATACTTGTCCTGTGTAGTATGCTGTAGATAACATGACTGCTATTCGGGAACCAGTTTAGTGCTGCCAATTGACAGATCAGACGGATTTTGCCAAGCATGAAAAATTAACTTTGCTGTCTTTTGACACTGCCTTGATTTCGGTAGCAGAGAGAGGGCTTCTTAAAAGAATTACTACAGTTCTTATTTTACTTTCTGTGTAGTGGTTGGGAGAAACTCTAGATTTAAATCTTTTTCAAATCGACAGGAATTTTGGGTGTGGTTGCACCTA
Source organism: Calotriton arnoldi (assembly GCA_963921515.1). NCBI lineage: Eukaryota > Metazoa > Chordata > Amphibia > Caudata > Salamandridae > Calotriton > Calotriton arnoldi. The sequence continues at coordinate 20,479 of CAWUFW010013788.1, read as the reverse complement.
CCACTGAGATTAGCATAGAAAGTCTTACCTCTGACCATGTAGCAGGAAGTTTTGTTTCAAACGTTTTTTGTGTTGCTTTTCCAAGACTCTTCTGTAATATAGTATATCAGAGATCTAACAGCATTTCAGTAGCATTTATGTGGCTGCCAGTCCTCTTATGGGGTGTGACAATCGTGGGTTCAGTAGGAAGGGAACACAATTCTGCTTGATTGACCTTGCTTGTGATTTTGACAGGGTGCTACATTTGAAAGCTCTGCTTCATCTAAGATCCTGTGGAAGATTCAGGCAACAGATTTCATGCTTTATTTTTTTTTAGTTCCCCTAATTCTCTTCCCTCTTCAATGTGCTTGAAGACTTTGAGCTTAGACATGATACTGGGAGGAAAGTGCTGTAGCGGATAATGATGGGAGTTATACTTTATCAACATCCATGTATTGTTTGGTCTGGAGAATAATAGTGTAGTATCACAGTTTTGTATAGTATTTGGGGCCTTCTTTTAATGATATCTGTGTCAGATGACTCTATGGAACTGTCAATAATTTATTTAGTTTTTTTAGTTAATGCCATGAATAGTTTGTTAAAGTATCTGATTGAACATGGAGTTAGCTGAAAAGATTTAGCTGGTCAGACCGGAATTGAAGATGCTGATTTGATGTTAGGGTTTTCGGATTTCTCATTTACATGTCTAAAGCAAGTTCAATGTTTTAGTTGAGGAACATGCTTTGTGAGTTGGTCAGTACGTCAACTCGTAAGGACTAGTTTGAGTTGATTGAACAGCGTGTGGTTGAGCAATTGCATGATGATAATTTTGTTGCAGAGATGTATGTGTGGGTGAACTCTGACGTAAATACTAGCGCTACCCTGCCGAAACCTTTTCTCTCTCATGTGCCCTCTCTTCTTTATACTCTGTAGCAGTAAACATTTGTGCGTTTTATATGTAGGAACTTTGAGTGACTATCTGCTAAGACGAGTAGAATAAGCACATTTCACTTTTAGAACCAAAAGCAGGGTCAGTCCCATTTTCGGCCTTCTTTAGTGCTGTTTTGCAATAATATATATTTCTTTTTTTTCTTTTCTTTCCAATAACAACTGAGTCTATTGAGCTTGAACTGTAAGACTGGTAGAAGTCCTTCCCCTTTATAGACAACAGCTAATCTGCAGTCCAGATTATGATATGTGGATGGAAGGTCACTCATTGTGTCGTAGAGAGTGCAAAAGACAAATTAAGCCTCAATACTGCCTGTTGAGAAGACAGTGACACACTGATAAGGAGAAAGTGTGTGGAACGAGAGGGCAAAAGAAAAGAGAAGAAGGAAAGGAAATAGAAGCTCGTGGCAGAGAGAGACAGCAGAGCAGTATAGAGAGAGAAAGAGAGAGAGAGGATATAGATTTTTCTCTTCAGTGCATCAGGCAGTATGAGTGAAACAATATACCAAAAATGCCAAAACATTATAGGCTATAGTTATGACCCAGTTTGCATCACTCTTACACCACGCAACATGGTGCAAGAGTGACCAAACCTTAAGTCAGAATTGTGAAACCACTCAAAGCCGTTCTAGGACACCTAGTGTGGCTCCGAAAATCTGAAGTGGCACACCGCAGCGTAAATCGCTGCGTTGCATCACTCTGCCTAGGTAGGCATTCCTGGGTAGTTGCTTGTGTGTTCCCATGCAACTCTCATGGTTTTGATGCATTCCCAGATTTACAAGACCTTGTAAACCTGGTAATGCAGCGAAAAATATCCCTCCCCAGGAGAGGCGTAACAAGGAGAAATATCTTTATTTCTCCTCCTCACTTCCTCTTTTTATGTAGAAAGAAGAAAGAGTCTCTCAGGATTATTTTTGTGCAGGAAGCTGTTCCTTCCTGCACAAAAGCAATCCTGTCTACAACACAGGTACCTTTGCACCATGGTGCAAGTGTACCTGCATTGGTGCTAAGCTGCCAAAACTAGCACCAGGGAAAAGGACAGGAATGCCCCGTATTGGATAATTATGGTGCATTCTTGCCCATTCCCTGTGACGCAGGGCAGCACTGCAAGATGGCTTGATTCGCTGGCCTATGCCACAAACCTCATAAATATGGTCCAATGCTTTGGATACGTCTATAGCTAGATATATCTAAAATGTTTCACAGAAGAGAAAACCTGCCACAAGATGACCTTTTCGTTAGTTTGTGGCGGAGAAAATTTAGACTTAAAAATGGCCAAATCAGTCCCTTTCCTGGACCACAAAGCTCAGGTACTCGAGATCATAAAAATGTATTCACACATTCGACCTTTAGGCACAAGTTGTTTTCACACCTGAATGTGGCAGCTCGCCTTACAATTTTGAAGAAATGGAATGACCCACTAACAATATCACTGTGTTAAACTTAAGTATAGCATTTGTACTCAATGAAGAAACTGACTGCCACAATTAGAGGCACCGTACCTAAATTTGAAAAGATTTATCAAGACTCATGTGAAACACTCAGCAACGAAATTGCATCATCTGTCATGTATGCTACAGTTGGCTGGAATGGACTCAAAATCAAATGTCTGAGATGTAAGCCAATTAATTTGTATTTTATCTGGGGGTTGTATTTTATACCTTCCCGCCCGGAAATGTTTGATAAATTGTGGCTACTCTTCATCTACAAAACAATCCCTAAAACTATATCTACCACAGGGACCTATTCCCTGATAGCCAATCATGTTGCCGTTATTTCTGCAATTTGGTTGGCCACATTTTCAATCAAAATACAACACTGCTTTAGGCCCATTTTCATTGGCTGTTGGCAGCTATTCAGGCTAGCCGTGGGGCAACTGGTTTGGGTTTGCAATGTTGTATTTGTCAATAATTTGCAAGATAACACCTAAAATTCACTGTTCTTTCAACTCACTCGTGGTTCACTTATGTTTACCATCTTCTACAAAAACAAATATTGGCAAGTCCTTGTCATTTGGATTATGCATTTACGAGAAACATGCACATGTCAAACACGGGCATGAAGTTTCTTGACATATCAGATTGGTCAAAACATTCGGACTGATAACCGAGCCAAAAACAGTGAGAGAATGTTTTTTTGCACACTTTTTCTGAGTTGTATACTCTCGCAGAAAGCTGAAGTGAAAGACTCTTTTCGGCGGACAAAGTTCTAGATTCAGCCTTCCCAACTATTAGCAAAGACCTAAAGTTCCACCCAGATCTGGTAGAGATACGCTGACGGGCTAACTTTTGTTATTCATTGAAATGTATTAGAACCAAGCTACATCAACACCACCAGAGGTTTTAAATTGACCCTTAAACTATTGCATTACTAAGTGACTCCCTGTTGCATTAAATTCAGATTCCATAATCAGTAGATCCTCCTCTGCTGCCTTAAATATTACTCCGCATCGACTTTCACAAGGGGCGTTGAACGCACAACATCGTATGAACATTTTATTTTATTCTGTTATTGTGTTGAATATAACATCATTCGAGAGGCTGCTGCATTGTGTTGTGCATCTGAAGTGTCGCATACCATCCATACTAATTAAACCCAAATCACTGAAGAGGTTAGTCAGACAAAAGAATACAGAAATAAAACATCTTCTCAGCATGTATGCAAGGTCAGACGAGTCAATTTTCTTGCTAGTAAATTCAGGCTACAATAAGAGATCAAAATTTGTATCCAGTCTCTTTGATTTTGCTTGTGTTCCCCAGAGCTGCTGTCGATGACTGAGTGTGTTTGCATCTGGCATTTGGACAGACTTCTAACAGTTTAAATTTGTGTACATTTCTATACTGCGTCTGCAGCAGTGTGTTGATGCCTACCGAGGGGTTCAAAGTGGGATCACATTGCAGACAGCAGTAGGACACAGCTTGTGGCAGACACCCCTAAACTAGTCCACCTGTGAGGAAACACAGAAGCCGGGAACACATCAAAACCCCTATCATGATTTATGTTATGTAGCATAAAATGTGACTCCTATGAGTTCTAAATGCTTCTGAATGAAAATAAAGCTTGACACAAATCTGCGAAATGCAATCAACCCATGAAACACAGTGCACGTTGTGTGCAAGGGAGATCGCAGGACAGCACTGAGGGGCATGTTAGCAAGAACGGCGTTAAAATTATCGCCGCTTTAGCGGCAGGAAACTGCCGCTAAAGCGGCAATAATGGGCTTGATAATATGCCCTTGAGAATACCAATAGAAGCCCATGTTCTGCTGTGATCCTGGGCTTCTATTGGAATTCTCAAGGGCATATTATCAAGCCCATTATCGCCGCTTTAGCGGCAGTTTCCTGCCGCTAAAGCGGCGATAATTTTAACGCCGTTCTTGCCCCCATATCTACTACGATATGGTGATGTGTTGCTCTCTCCCTAGTGCTGGCGCACCATCAGCCTGCGTTAATGCAGATTTCAAAGTCAACCTGGTCCTGTGATCCAGTATCATCACTCCACAGCTAGTTGCACACAAAATAATTTCACTAATTTACATTTATGAGTTAAATGTCTTAGGGTGGTCCTCTCATATTCTATACTTCCGCAGGTTTCTGGGCACATGGTTCTTCTGACACTCCACCCCCGTCTCAACCTCTCTTGTCCTTGCAGTGCTCCATGTAGTGTTTATGCTTTTGTATGCATAGGGCTAAATGACCGCATGCTAAATAAAAGTAAACAGTTAGATTCATTCCCATCAGGCCTCTTATGAGGCCACTGTGAAGGTCAGTAAAGTGCACTCACTGCCTGCTTGATTAATCCTGAACTTAAGTTGTTAAACAAGTGAGATTATTTCAGCAAACATCTGTCATCTTCTGCCATACTTCTCACACTCAAATCACACTTTTAAATTTATATATTTTTTGAGATCACTAGGATCATAACGGTTGTCTGAAAGCCCTCACGTTTTGATAATTTAGACAAAATTAATTGAGATGTTGGGGCAATCTGAAAGACATTTGTGAAAAAGTGAGATACATTTCATGGAACATATGGTTTGTTGGTATTTCCTGGGACATTATTTGGCATTTTAGGATAGCAAGTACATTTTGGGATCAACTGAAAATTCTTGTGCATAAGGTTGAATATGTACATGGAATTAGTTCCCATTTCTTTATATGTGTATGCACTACTTATTTCAAATGTACCCAGTCTGTAACAATTGTGCAGTCCATGTCAGTTTTCACTGTCGTAAAGCAGTTGCCTCAATATTTTGTGATGCTACTTATTTTGAAACGTTTTTGAATTAATTCCAGTTCAATGTAGTCATTTATAAGACATGCAAATAGACATTTGCACATATAATAATTTATATTTTTTAAATATGTTTTTATAATTTCCTTATGTTTAACTCTCAACAAAAGTGACTTGTAAGCCAGTGCATATTTATGCAAGTTGATGCAACTATTGATCAGAGAAGAAGTAAAAAAGAAAAATGTCCAAGCAGAAACTCAGTCCAATTTTCTCACTACCCTGTGAGTACTAATCTATTCATTTTAAATATGAGATCTGTTTGCAAATAGTTTCCTGTAACTCTAAATATCTATTTCACTAAAGGCCTGATTAGGATGGCGGGACCGCCCAACAGGCTGTTGGCGGTCCCGTAGTAGGCATTACATTGCAACTGCCACCACGGCGGTCGCAATGCCTATATTTTGCAAATACAAATTCAATACAAATACAAATACAAAAAAGGCAATCTGTACGTATCCCTGCACTACGTGGCAGGCACCATGTGGTGCCTGCCACATGGTGCAGGGATATGTAGGGGGGCACCATGGGTGCCCCCCAGTGCCCACAGCTTAGGGCCAGGAAGGAAGGGGGCCCCACTACAGGCCCCTAATGTCCCTTCCCTCCTGCCTGTTCATGGCGGGTTAACCGCCATGAATAGGCAGGCGGAAAGGGACATTGTAATCCCTACAGCGGTGCTTGGTAGGCACCGCCTCCACTGCAGTGATTACGAGGCCCTCCGCCGCACCGGCGGGCTCAAGGAGCCCGTCGGATGCGTGGCAGTCGGTGTTTCAGACTGCCATCACACTGCCCGCTATTGTAATATGGTGGGCGGTAAACCTGTCTATGATGGCAGTGAGACCGCCTCCGACGGGCTGTCAGTGGCGGTCTCACCACCATCGTAATCGGCCCTTTAATTTCTATCCTTAAAACACCCTGCATTCTTTTACAAAACTCTTACTATTTTCAAATTAGTGAGGTGTTAAGTGACAGATTGGATAGTCTGTGGAAAGGGGATGCTATACTTAGGTAGGGACCTCTTAAATTATTTATTTGTAGGCTTTTAAAAATATATTATGCCATAAATGACTGAAAGCCAAACCTCCCCCCATTTCCTCTCACAATCAATCCCTCCATGCTCATTTATGTCAGTCTATTCCATAGGAAATGCTTTAATTTCTATAGCTCCCATTCCAGCAACATGACATTCATGGTTGCTTCACTTTTGTGGTGAATGTTGAATATTAGCATTCTAGTTGTTAATTATAACTCTGGGGTGAAGTCGCAGTACAACACTGGGAAACCAACTGACAGATTCATGTTCATGTTGGAAATAAAAATGTTGCTCACCATGTCAGACTTTTTTCTGACATTGATAAAAAAGATATTTGGTAATTTCTAGAAAATGTATACTAATTTTAGCTTCTTGGTCACAAATCAAACTTTCCATTAGAAAATCATGAGAGAAGATCATTTTCTCTCAAAGATGGTTCATCAAATACTAGCAGAGGCTCAGCATTTTTACAGGGTGAAATCAACTTAGAACCCACCACAGTTCTAAAGATGAGTTTTACTCTATCAAATTGTGGTTTATATTGAGAGTATATATGTTATGACCCTTTCGATATGTTCCTTTTTTGACCCTTAAAACCATGCATTGAATACAGTGTTTTTCAATATGGCAAAAACTTGTGGAGCATTCTTAGTGAAATAACATACAAGATGTCCTTCTTGCACTCTTCCACCTAATTAGTCCACGGAAAGCTAACCATCTCTCAGTCTCGTGATTTTTAACAACATTTTAAAGGTAATATTTACAATTACAATATCATCCAACAAACTGGGTAGTGACAAGTAGTCAATGACTGGGGTAGAGGACAGTCCTCAGCTTTGTCTTGGGTCATCTGGCTCCACCCTGATCGACGCCTACCTGGGAGTTCCTGCAAACCTTTGATAATTCCAGTAAAAACTGATTTTTTTTGTCAGTGATTTGCTGAACCTGTTAACTTATTGATATTTTGGACCATGGCCCCTACATAATTATTCTTGATCGCTAAGTTTGTGACCAGTATCATCTGTGAAATGCTATATTATATGCTGTATAAACAAATTATCTATACGCTCCTTAGAATCACTGAATGGTTCCTTTCTGCATATTGTCAGCTTCATATTCATTGGAAAATAGGCTTGGCCAAACATTCTAAATAATGACTTAAATAGCCCACCCCTTCCTTTTACCTCAGTGTTCCTCCACACTATTTTGAGTATGGGTAAGATGGTGCGTCTACTGGTTGAGCCAGTAGAGAAAGGTCTGATACTGCCCTCCACTAAACCAGGATCTAAGTTTCTATCTTGAAGGTTATAAAATCCTAACTTCTTGTGACTATTTGTCCTTAGAGGATATGAAATCCAGATGAAAGCATCCATTTGCACAAGAAAAGACATTCAAAATTCAGCATCTTGATTGGTCTTAAATTCAGGGGAAATACACAGTGTAGCGTCCTACCAGCCCAGGTACTCGCCAATAACCATGCCACACACGGAGAGTAATTTTACACATCTTTTTTTCTCCTTTTTTTCATTATTTTATTTAAAGCTTTTACCATGGCAAACAGCACAGCACAATACAACTTTACATTGGCTGGAGACAGATCAGTCACGGCGAACATATGCAATGCCTGCATCTTGTAACAAACAAAGTAAATTCGCTGGTCAGGATATAACAATAGTTAGTATTCGCTAGGACTCGTTATTGTTCCTAAACACAAGTGAAGAGGGAAATATTTAACCTTTCCTTACAGTGCTGGATATCATTTTGCCCAAGACAAAGCCTATACCCATTCTACTCTTTATTTCCTTTGCTTCCTTCTGGCTCTCCAGTTTCCTTACCCGCTACTTATTGTTGATATAATCCCCAGAAACCTTTGGGGCGATTCTGAGGGGGTAGTAGCTCACTTTACGTGTCTGATTGCGTGTTGCAGTATAGCATGTCTTCCAAGGTCGGAGCAGGGCCTTTAGCCCAATGCATAGCCACTCTACGCTTGGCAAGGAGTAGGCCCATTGCTACTAGACGTCTACCTTATTGTGTAAGGGGAGAAGATTCGTGTCCTTCTGCCAAATTATCTTCCCATTTGCGTGCCACCCCATCCTGAAAGAGGTCTCCCATCTTAGTGATGCCCAGTTTCTTTAATGCCAGGACAATATATAGTGAGTGGAGTACACCTGCATGCTTTGAAATGGCGACCCTTTTAATAAATAAATTGAATGTCTCCCAGACCATGGAGAATTGGGAGGCTGAGCCGACATTATCGGCAAAAAACTCTTCGATGGAGGAAGCCAGGTCTGCCCTAAAGACTGGGTCCAGAAGGGAGAATGGGGGGAACATCCACGTAAAGGGTGCGCTTCTCTTAGTCAATAGTTTGATATCTAAGGGTACCGGAGAATGATCTGAGTACGTTTTTGGTGGCGGGTCGCAAGCGGTGAGCCGGGTATACAGCGTCTTGGAAATCAGCCAGAAGTCGATTCTGGTATGTATGTTGTGAGGGGCGGAATAATGGGTGGACCCTAAGGTGTTAGGGTAACGCTGGCGCAATACATCTAGCAAACCCACTTGTTCAGTAGCCTCAACTATCGCCCTAGCCGTTGCGGAAGGTCGGCAAGGAGGGCCGCTGGAGCTGTCCTGGGCCGGGTCCAAGACACAATTGAAGTCACCCCCCCCAAATTTGTGGTAGGTCCGCACCTTTGATTAGACGGGAGGCTAGTGACTGATAGAATTGTGGATCGTCATGATTAGGGCCATATATATTGACTAGATTAACATTCAGCCGTTCTTTATGACATCTAGATATAGCACATCTGCCATTTGGGTCTATATCTATCTCTCGCAATGTGATGCTCTATTTCGAATTCACCCACGTAAGGACGCCCAGGGCGTGAGAAGTGAACCCAGACGCTATGTAGTGCCCTTGTAGCCTTCTTTGTGTAAGCATGCTACTATTGAAGGCTAAATACGTTTCTTGGATTAATGCAACATCCAATAGGTGCCTCTTAAAATATGCTACTACTTTGAGTTATTTCCTAAAATCATTTAAACCCCATACATTCCATGTCAGGAGCCTAACTCTGTTATGTGTTTTGTGTGTTGCTTCAGTCGAAGCCTGTCTCTCTGTCATTGTGCTATGTTTGGCCGCCGTACTCCCTGCACTGCCAGTCTGCCGCGCCGATTTTGTGCCCACAACTTGTATTGTCTGTTAACTTACTTACTAAAACCCTCCCACCCACGCTATGCAACCCCCAACTTAACATAGTTGAGCATTTGCACCCCCCCCCCCCATAACAGTACATTCCCCATCTCAAAACAGCAGTCAAAAAAACATCATTTATACACTGTGAGTAACACACGAGGGCGGATGTTACCGGCCAGAGACTTCCTCTGTATTCCAGCACTCAACATAATTGCAAATATGGCTAGCTTCCCATATTGAACATTAGCACATGCCTTTTATCGTGATTCTGGGGTATAACCCTTCCCTCCCTCCAAATTAGCTTCAGACCATGGTTGTTACAGCCATGCAACTAGTAGAAAAACCAGAAATCACATTGCCTTCTCTCATAAAGAATGACTGTTAGATGCAGCAGTACATATAGAGGCACATTAAGACTGTGACCCATATAAGGAAGCAGAGGAACATGAAATAGCATAGAGTGTCACGTATTTATCCCCCCTCTCCATGGAGCGGTGGCATACAACCTTACAAGCTAGTGTCCCCCTGGTAATAGGATCAAATACGCACCAATTATGCCTGGTTTCGTGTGATTATTCCATTGAAAGGGCAATTACATCAATAATATTGACATGCTACCCATGTAGGATTACTGTTCATCTGTATCCGGAGCGGCCTCCTTCGATGAAGCGGGCGAGCTCGGAGATTCCTTTTGTGATCTTTCACCTTCTCTTTTCTTCAAATTTCAATCCCTGCTTCGGATCTGAGAATACATGCACTTTGCCATCTGCCTGCACAAGTAGCTTAGCTGGATACATCATGCTGCAGTCTAAGTCGAGCTCACGGAGTTTCCTCTTTACCGGCAGAAACAGACTTCGAGGCTCCTGAACTTGTTGCGTAAAGTCTGGGTACATTGAGATGTCCATTCTCTCATGTTGTAATGTTTGTAATTCTCTTGCTTTGCGAAAGGTGGCATCCCGATCTCTGTAATTAAGTAGCTTGGCTATGATAGGACGCAGAGGGCCCCCCGGCATTGGATTGGGGGCCAACGAGCGGTGAGCTTGCTCCACTATAAACACATTTGAGAAAATGTCTCTGCCTAGGAGGGTGACCAGGAGGTGCTCAACAAAGAGTTCCATATTTGGGATATTAGTTGATTCAGCTATTCCAATCAGTCGTATATTGCTGCGCCTAGAGTGCGCTTCTAAATCTTCTGCCTTAGCATGTATAACGTGCAGTAGTTTGTCCATTTTCGTGCGAGCGAGAGAAGATGAATTTAAAACGTCTTCTGCATCTGAGACCCGCTTTTCCACCGAGTCTAACCTTTCGGAGTACTTATCCAGCCGCTCAGACATCCTATCCATTCGGAATGAGAGTGCATCGATTTTTCCGTCGATTTTGGTCAGACTGCATTGCATTGCGGCTAGTATTTGTTTTAATTCCGGGTCTGCTTGCAGTTCTCCAGCCTCCGAACTAGACTCAGAGGTATTTTTGTCAATGTCTTGCTGTCTGGGAGTTTTGCGCGGTTCAAATTGGAGCTTGGACTGGGATTTTTCAGTTCTTCCCATGGTGGGGGCAACTTGTGCACTCCACCCGTAGGCTGCGTCTCAAATACAAAGTGACAATAGAACTCGCGATTCCACTCTGTTATCTGACCAACTGTGACTTCTATCCCTGTTATATCGTGATTTATAGTGGTGGGAGGCACTTGCAGTGAAAGGCGCTCTGGACAGGTCTCAGCAGGCCGAAACGACAAGGACCCGCCTTAGCGTGCGACAGTTAGTATAGTGTTTTGACGCCCCCAGTTAGCCTGTCTTGACCAATGATGAAGTGGAGAGCCAGCACAGTCCTTGCGAGGTCCCTAATAAGATTTCAAGATCAGCTAGTGGGCCACACTTTCTGTATGTATCATGTGAGCAAGCACAGTATCGAGTGATGAAATCTAACTTCCATGCCCCAGTACCGTTAAATCCTGTGTTGCCTAATTCTTTTTTTACAACAAGTCCCAGACGCGCAAGGCTGAAGAGAACAGATCAGGCTGGCAGGGAACTCACTTTGGGTATAGCCCTTGCCCCACTCCAGCCACTACACCCCCGCTGCCAGCCTCACACGTTGCTCCACAGAGTAGGACTGATAGGCCACCGCTGCAATTTTAGCAGTAATGCTGTGCCCCCAAAAGGGGGAGGAGATCCACCGAGGGTGTCACCACACAGCAAGCGTCTCTGTCTTTGCTCTGATGTCCTAGGGGCCTGCGCTGATTTCACTGTTACCGTAGCTGCAATCTGGGCTCAGGGCAATCTTCTCTGGTCTAGCGTCCCTCAATCAGCGCACCACAGTGGGACCCATCCACAGTCAGACTGGTCGCTGCTGACGTGCTCGCAAGCCCCTGCGCCCGCACCCAGAAAGCGAAGAGCAGCCACCGCCTGAGCCCGGGAGCAAAGGGACCCCTCCCGGGCAAGCGACTCTTACCTCGGCAGCCTCCACTTGGTCCTCAGGCAGCAACTGTGCAGCAAGTGCACTCAGGTAGCTGCAGCTAGGGCCGGAACCCCAGCGGCCCAGCACGCACAGCATGGGCTCGCCCGCCTCCGAGGTGCGGTCTCCAACGGATTGGATCTTCAAGGGGTCTGCTGCCACCGGAGACGTCGAGGCCTGCTGGCGCTCTCTTTCTGCCCTCACCATAAAATCCTGCATGGCGGTGGCTGCTCGCAAGGCCGGACGCGGGCTCGAGCCCCGTCGTTCCACAATCCCCAGAACAGTGTCAAAACCAGCCGCTACTCAGCAGATCCTACTCCGGTGCCTTCCAGGAGGGCTTTCAGTTACAAATTATTCGCTGGGAAGCAGGATTATACAGGATTTACCGCCGGGCTAGGGGAACTTCGCTAAAGCGCGGCCATGTTGGAGCCAGGCAAGCTCTGCCCCCAACTTTACACATCTTTATTCCGCTGCGTGTAAGTCAGAACTCAACATTCTAAGCCTGCCTTCAATTCATCCCTCCAACGCTTACATCACAGGCCTACAGTGTACAGTGCCCCCCTGCCAGCACCATCAAAAACTTGAAAAATAAAATGTTTTTTAAACCCGTTGTGTTATCATTTTATTTTCTAAGTGTGCTGAGTCTTAGGGCAGGGCCAGGGCATGACAGGCACTGAGGGAGAGTGGGATGCACTGCCTTCAGTGTGCATGTGAATTTGGCCAGTCGTCTCAGAACAGCCAAACCGACATGCGCACTGAAGGTGTCTCCAACCCGAGCTGCGTTGCCGGTTTGAAGACAGCAGGCACAGCCTCCCAGTTTCCCTGGAGCGCAAATCGAGGGTGCTCAGGCCAATCCTGATGCTGCTCTCATGCTGCTGAGATTAGCATCAAATTGGCCACAGGGGATTCTGGGAGCCTGTCTGTAGAGGAGCAGAAGAGCTCAGTGTGGTTAGCTGAAGGTAAGGTAAGTCCTTTTTTTAAATTTCTTTTTTTATCTAGTCCTTCATCGTCCCCCTCCCTCCACCCCGCCACTCAGCCCTGACACCACTGGACACACTACTGTCAATTATGAATGGTATCGAACACGCATTTATCTTTAGGGTAATCTTCGGACAATGTTTGAATGTCTTTGGTGCTTTTTCATGTCGAGTTTTCTTCACTTTGAATTTATTTTTCCTCACATTTGACTAGTCCCACATGTGCATGTCTTTCTGAAGTAAACATCAACATTGCACAATTGTCATTGTCACTTTCACTGGAAACTGATACCGAGTAACTCTTTGTCGATGATTTAGATGATGATTGCCTTCGTTTGTTGTTAATTTGCCTCAGTTGGTGTGATTACATGGCCTTTTGGATCACGTTGAAAGTCGCTGAGGTAGCATTCGGTTGGCCATTTAGTCTTCACACATGTACTTTTCTCTTTGCCTTGAAAGTCGTCACAAAATGGTTTGCTTTACAACAGCTGTGGCATATCTGTCCAATGGCGGGACATTTACCTTCATGTGGAAATGCCAGTCCACATCTGTCATACGTTTTCTTTTAAAGTGGAGACATCCCTTTGTATCCCTCGGCCTTGTACTTTGTACTCTGGCTTACTTTTTATGCTCATGACTGGCGCTCTTTGCCTTGAAAGTCGTCACAAAATGGTTTGCTTTACAACAGCTGTGGCATATCTGTCCAATGGCGGGACATTTACCTTCATGTGGAAATGCCTGTCCACATCTGTCATACGTTTTCTTTTAAAGTGTAGACATCCCTTTGTATCCCTCGGCCTTCTACTTTGTACTCTGGCTTACTTTTTATGCTCATGACTGGCGCTCTTTGCCTTGAAAGTCGTCACAAAATGGTTTGCTTTACAACAGCTGTGGCATATCTGTCCAATGGCGGGACATTTACCTTCATGTGGAAATGCCTGTCCACATCTGTCATACGTTTTCTTTTAAAGTGTAGACATCCCTTTGTATCCCTCGGCCTTCTACTTTGTACTCTGGCTTACTTTTTATGCTCATGACTGGCGCTCTTTGCCTTGAAAGTCGTCACAAAATGGTTTGCTTTACAACAGCTGTGGCATATCTGTCCAATGGCGGGACATTTACCTTCATGTGGAAATGCCTGTCCACATCTGTCATACGTTTTCTTTTAAAGTGTAGACATCCCTTTGTATCCCTCGGCCTTCTACTTTGTACTCTGGCTTACTTTTTATGCTCATGACTGGCGCTCTTTGCCTTGAAAGTCGTCACAAAATGGTTTGCTTTACAACAGCTGTGGCATATCTGTCCAATGGCGGGACATTTACCTTCATGTGGAAATGCCTGTCCACATCTGTCATACGTTTTCTTTTAAAGTGTAGACATCCCTTTGTATCCCTCGGCCTTCTACTTTGTACTCTGGCTTACTTTTTATGCTCATGACTGACGCACTTTGGGTGCACTTTGGGTGCCTCTGGCCTCCATGTCAGTCGCAGTCGCTTGAAGATCAACACGCCCTTCAGCACGAGCAGCCTTGAGGACTTGTTCTAAGCTCAGAGTTTCCTTCTCATTTGTCATCTGACAGACATCCATCGATAACTCTGAAGTGAGTAGCTTTCTCATCATTAAACTAATTGATTTAACAGGGCTTCACCAGAACATCCAGTCTCTCAACAAATTAATCGATGGATTCACCTGGTCTCTGGCATTCTTGACTGAATATGTATCTTTTGTAATCTACATTTAGCACTAGATTAAACTAGGAAATCAAGGCTGTTTTTGATTTGATCGTACATCACATCAGCTTCTTGTGTTATCTTTTTACGCCTTTTTCACTCTTTCACCAGCCATGTTCCTCAGATACTTTATAATCTTTTTATCACAATTTTATCTTTGAAATCTATGCAATCTTCAAAAGAATCAAATGCTGATGGCGGTTTTAAGAATGCAGCGGCTGTATACGCATTGGTGGATAGTATTAATCTCTCAGGCGCTTCTTGTGGAACTTGTTCCTGCAAAGCTTCAGGGTCAGCCTTAATATCTTTTGGAACATGGACCTTGCACCAGTTCCCCATTGGAGCTCTTTATTTAATGGCAGTTTAGGGAGTTGTTCTGAGCCCCTACGCAGCAGCTTTGGTGGTGGGCTGCTTCATTTTGGGGACAGCTCCACAAGAACAACCACCTGACCCTCCATCTGAAGCCACATTGCAGCATGTTGTGGCACGATGACTCGTTAATGGTTTCAGTAAGTAGATACACCTTGTATACTACTATTCCGTGAAAGCAAATAAAGTTATGATATTTACTCAGCTTCATGCTTAAATGTTTCGTCACAACACCTGGTTAATCTCAGTTTCATAGTACATGAATTTCAGTTTAATCTGTACTGAACTATTGCTGTGCGCTGCTTTCATAACCTGGTTGCATCCGCCTTTAGTGTTCTTGCTCCGTATAGTGTATGGCATTTTCTTGGCAGCCATTTAATTCAGTTCCTGGCCACTGACATGTACACTTTCAATGTCGCTTTCTTTATCTTCAAGCGGTTTACACAGGCTGGTGTTGCTCTGGTTCACCCATGCCAGTATTGATTCTGCACTTCGACTGTGGCACACGTGGCAAGCACGCTGGACCACCACAAACTCTATGGAAGAGTGCTTTCAGTGTGTGGGCTTCGTACCCCTATCTCGTCGCCAGTTAGCGTCCTACCAGTCCAAGTACTCACCAATAACTACCCCACACATGAAGAGTAATTATGCACAACTTTTTTCCACTGCGTGTAAGTCAGAATTCAACATTCTAAGCCTGCCTTCAACTCATCCCTCCAGCACTTACGTCACAGGCCTACAGTGTACAGTGGGAACCTCTGACACAATCTTGGTTTCTGTGAGGCCTGAAGAATACAATGAAATGGATATTTTCAGCCCCAAAGGCTCTCTGAAAGACAGATAATCCTTTATACACCATGGGCCTGATTCACAAAGGTAAACTTAGACTAAAAGTCTAAGTTTAGACCTGAAGTCTAAGTTTAGACCTAAAGTCTAACTTAGACCAAAAGTCTAACTTTACTACTACTAAAGTTACACTTTTGGTCTAAGTTTAGACCAAAAGTCTAACTTAGACCAAAGTCTAACTTTGTTTAATAATTATATCACTATGCCACGTCAATTATTTGAGATTTTGTTCAGGTAAAAATCCTATAGCAGGAACACAGGATCAATGACAACAATTGAAATGCAAGTATCGATTCTTCATGTCACATGCACATTTCTGCTACTTTTGTGTGGGTGAAATACAGCCTAAAAGGGTAAAAAAAATACCACAAAAGGACAAACTGGACTAATAATGCACAATTGTGCATAATTATTATGGTATTTTGTGTAACTTCTGTGAAGGAACCTACACAAATATTACACAGACCTATTCTCGTTATCATAGATTATAGACTCTTTAGTGTTCAATTTAGCCAGTTTAGAACCAGTGCGCATTTGCTTGGATTGCAATGCTGAATTACCCTAAACAATAATCTGCTGCTGCATGGCTGCTTTGGCCATATTCCAGAGTTATGTAAATGCTGTCTTTAATTTTGCTTTTTGTTTTCGTCATGGCTTCATTATCACCCATTCGAGATGTTATCTTGTTTTTATTGTCTCTTATACAAATGCATTAAAATAGTCTGTTGTCTCCAGGACCTCCTCCGTTTTGTTATTTCCTATCAATGTAGCTTCTACAACCCAATTTAAACATGTGATTATCTGTAACTCCTCTTCCAATCTGGATACTCTCTATGAGGAGTGCTTTCCTAGTTATCATTAGGTGGGAACGATTTTTCCACTTTCCTTGCAGATACTTCTAAAAATCGTATGAGTTCTATTAGTCCAAGGATTACCAATCAAGGATTTTCTTGAATGTAAGATTTTTCGTATGACAATAAGGGCTGACAGTGCACCCCTTTGATCATGTGGGTCAGCAAGTATCTAACTTCCTTAGCCACAGGATGAGCATTCATAGCGATGGAGTTAGAGTAAAGCTGAAGTCACCTCTCCCCCAGCTCTTGACCAGAAAAATGGGGATTCGTTCAGCAAACAGCAGGTACTCTAATTTTCTTCTTCTGTTCTGTTCAACTCTCTCGTCAAAGCAACTTTGTAGGTATTTTTAAAGAGAGAACACAGTTGTAATTGGCAAAAGCCCCTATCCGAATCCAATTACATTTTACACACATTCTATAAGTTTTATCACATTGTGACAAGCGCCTGGTGCTGCAGTTCCACAAAATGGAGGCTTTCTTCTTTGCATAGAATTCAACTTCGTCCTCTCCTTCTCTCTCTCTCTCTCTCTCTCTCTCTCTGAACCACTCCCAAAGCTATCCCACTCCGGTCCCAGATAATCCAAGGGAAATCCCACCCCTTCTGGATCCATCTACGCCGACTGCAAGAGGATACAATCTCATATTGGTCTGAAATGCCCCTTCCTTTCACGGAATGAGGTGTTTTAGAGTCTAGTGACATGCAGACTTGCCCTGCCAGTGAACTCAACTGACCTTTGTGCCAAGACAGCACCGAAGTTTGTGAGTTAACCACCTCGCCCCAGAGATAATGTGGTGTGAAAAAAGCAATTACCTCTGGGACATTTGGAGATTATTTGGGAGAGAATAACATGATTTATAGACTGCAGTTGTTTTCTTCAAAGTAATGAATACATGTGGGCTTAAACATACATTACTAGAGTAAATGTTTGTTTATTGGACTAATGTAGTGTTGCTCTACATATTGTGAGATGGTGAACAGGGTGCATTTGATTTTAGCAAAGGAGATAGACTTGAGTGATTGTGGATGGGAATGAATAAGAGGAAATCAAAGATGTCTGCTTTAGTGCTGCCGCTCTATTTTAAAAAAATCTTTCCAAAAAAACCACTTGCCTCTTTTTCTGCTATTCTCTTCCTGTACCTCGCTCTGGGGGTGGTCTGTAAAGCAAAACCAGCCCTGGCATAAATGTGCAAATCAGCCCAAACTGCCGGAGTTGTTGCCTAATATAGCACCTAGGGGTGCTTTCATAAAACGTTTGCTGGTTTATGGCAACAAACACCAACTTCTCATTTAAGAGCAAAATGTTTTTATTCTGTTGAACTCTAAGGACCATGTTCACAAAGGTGAGTCTACATGTGTAGATCTCCTCATGTGTAAATCTACACCTACACCTCATGGATGTAATTCACTATTTGCATATTTACATCTAGTTGTAGACATGCAAATCCCCACTCCCTCAAATGAAGGGGCGGAAACTGATATGACTGAATTTATGACCAACATATATCCTTTGCAGCTCAAAATTTGAGGTGCGCTTAAAATATACCCCTGAATGCATTTAAATGGGCAAAAGTTGAACCAGAGAGTTTGCTGACTTCTTCAGCTAACACTTCTTTTCCATTGACTCACATTTCAAAGAATGTCATGGCCAAACTTCAGGCCCCTTACTCACAGTTAACACTATTCACTGTGTCATAATTATTAATGTGTAGCCTTCAGTAGTTCACAATCTTTTGCACTGATCAGAAGTAGGTCACATCACAGATTATGTAGGGGCCCCTGGGGTAGATGGTGTCAAAGGCCTGGATTTGTTTGTTTAGACCATGACATTGGAGGATGATGGGCAACAGTTCACTATTAAAGTGTGTATGAGGAAATTGGTTTAGGTCAGCATATGACAATACATATGTTGTATGCTAACTTATGAGTTATGCCACTGATAGCTGTAGACAATTTTTGTGACAGCAATATAGACAAACTTAAAGTCACAATATCATTGTTTCTTCTTTCCTTTCATTTATCCATTCAGGTCAACGCCCATCAGAAGCGTGACATATTGAAGGCCATTGCCAGGAAGGTGTGGACCCTGGGGGTCTACAAGTGGCGCAGTGTCTACTGCTGCAATAGGTGAGAGGACCGAAGATGCTGGACCAGTAAGAATGCTGAAGTCCAGCTCAGGTATTCCCTCCAATCATGTGAGGGGTGCACGCAGCACCCTGACCCCCCTCCCCCTAATGGCCCACATTCTTGCGGTGGCCTATCCAGAGCTTGATGGGCAGTTGAGGGTCCAACAGCAGCAAAAGGAGGTAAGTTCTTATCAGAGTTACATATGTTACATGACCAATTTTTTGTTACAGCCAGGATGTTTGCCATCAACATTCAGCCTGACCCATGTCCAATGCTCAAGAGGTTCTTGAAGCTTTAGGTTTTGTACAAGGTATATGATGATGTGCTTTGTCTATTGTTTTTTTAATAATGATCCCACCTGGTTCCTGTCTACAAACAATGGACTGTTCTGATCAGACACATGGCTGCCTAAACTCCACATATACATCATGTTGTTTGATGTTGTGAATGACAGTTGTACAAAACAGGCAAATAGTCTTTATTGTGTCAGGTGGGATGCTCCTTCACTGATGTGGATGATGTCCTAGCCCTACTATAGTTGACATTGCATACTAGGCTCAAAAGTAACATTACATTAACATATTAAGTAATAAATAAAATAATTAATAATACATGAACAATTAATTGTTAATTAATTATTGCTTAAATATCTTCCCACCCTATCTCCCTAAAAACACAACACACATCTAATATATCACATAAAAATATTTTACTTAAAATTATTCATTAATTTAAATGGAATATTTACCTTATTAACTTCCCACCCTATGCCCTTACAAACTCAACCACCCACACACAAAATATAACTTAAAAATAAAATAATTGCACAATTTACATAATTAGTTATCAATTAAATGATTAATTATTAATTAATAAGTTAACCTCCCACCCTATACTCCTAGAAACACAACACCTGGCACCGAAAACATAACTTAAAAAAATAAGTTATACAATTTCCATAATTAATTTTCAATTAAATAATTGATTAATTAATAATTAATCAATTATTAATTAATCAACTACCCACCCTATCCCCTACAAACTCAACAACCCACACCTAAAACTTAACTTAAAAAAATTATAATTACTCAATTTATATAATTAATTATCAATTAAATAACTAAAAATTCATGAATAGTTAATAAATGATTACTTAATTACCAACCCAACGTATCCACCTACAAATCCAACAACCCACACCTAAAAACATAACTTAAAAAAATTATAATTACAGAAGTTACATAATTAATTATTAATTAAATAATAATTAAATAATTACTAAATTATAACTTAATTAACTACCCACCCTATACCTCTACCACCCACACCTAAAACATAAGTTAAAAAAATAATAATGACACAATTTACATAATTAATTATCAAATAAGTAATTAATATTAATTAAAAAAGGATTATTAATTAATTATACTTAATTTACTTCCCACTCTGTATCCCTATAACCCTCACAATCCGCTACAACACAAAATATTACTATAAGAAATTAAGGGGCCCATTAGGATGGCGGGTGGAAGCACCACCGCCGTGCTGGCGGATGCAAAAAGCACAAGTTACCGTCCGCCCGCCACAGCACACACGCCCGCCCAATTAGGATGTGAAAAGTCAGCCAAACACCGCCCGTAAGCCAGCTACGCCCTCCGCCATCAAAGTGCGCCCGTCCACGGAGCGG